>APFE031623709.1:48153-70400 GCA_000404065.3 Pinus taeda
ATTACTATTAGTAATTTATAAAAATTAATAAAATTAATAGTTGATTTTATTTTATTTTTTATTTTAACCAAGCTAAAGTGTTTAACATACATTAAATTACAACATCCATTTTTACTATTGATCCACCAAGCCCCGAGAGGGATCAAATATTTTTTCACTCTATGCTAGTTTGCATATCACGATATTCGATACCTCTCGGGGGTTAGTAGATCTAGAGTAAAGATGGATCTACGATGGTTTAATTCCCCCATTTAAATAAGCTACATTCCAGGTGAATACCATGGGTCAATACCATGTGCCATTTTTATTTTTATTAATATTAATATTAGGGTTAATAATGTTTTTTGCATGGTATTGATAACAATCTAGTCCATGGTATTTTTCCCATAGTATTTTGCCCATAGGTTTCACCTAAATATAACACATTGTTTGAGTGTTCGTAAATATAAGGTGACTTATAGAGTAAATATAAAAAAATGTCTTATTTGTTTACCATACCTCTCGTTTATTTTTATTAATTTACCATACCTCTTTTACAAATATGGTATTTGACCCTTAAATATAACCTCGTTCTTGAGCCTTCATAAATAGAATGAGGGTTATGGACTAAATATAAAAAGAGGTTTTATTTATTTACCATATGTCTAGTTTATTTATATTTTTATTTATTTACCATATGTCTAGTTTATTTATATTTATATTTATTTGCCATACCTTTTGACTAAGTATAAAAGGACGTTTTATTTATTTACCATACCTCCACTTTACTTATATTTTTATTTGTTTACACCCTTGAATGTATATAAGGTGACTTATGGAGTAAATATAAAAAATGCTTTATTTATTTACCATACTTCTCATTTATTTATATTTTTATTAATTTACCATACCTCTTTTATAAATATGGTATTTTGGCCTTTGGCCCATAGGATTCACTTAAATAAAACATATTCTTGAAAATGGGCGAATGGAAGGTTGTAACTCCTAATTTCAAGGGCTAAATTTACCTTTTTTACCCTCTCCCTTAAAATAAGGTGGGCTATTTGAGGAGATTTGTAAAAATGTACTATGATACAAAATATTCACCAACTAAAAATTTAAAACGCCTTAATTTCCCCAAAGGGCGAACATTTGCCCCTAAAATTTAGCCCCTGGATCTCTTAGATGAGGGATCCATTTATAGATGTGTGAAAGGGTGTGAGTCATCTCTAGGGTTTTGATTAGTGTCATTCCACTTGTTATAATTGGTTCCACTTAGAGATTTCTTGGATCTCTTACTCATCCCTGAGCGAATTCAGAGAGGCAAGTGTCATAGGAGAAGTTTCTAGAAGATTCCATGAGCAACCACCTAGCAAATTGTCTTAGACATTTGTCCATCCTCACCCATCGCACCCTATAGAAGGCACAAATAGTATACATTGCACCTGGCCAGTGTAATACTCAGTATGCATCACACCTTGCTAGTGGAGCAGTCAGTATGGTGCAGTTTAGGCCATTTCTGGATGGATTTTCAGGTGGAGCTTCTAGGGAATGATGTAATCAGATGACCATGTTCTTTTAGGGTATAAAACAACTCTTTTAGGGGTTTAAGAGCCCTATTTTATCAACATATAGGATTGGGGTTGAAGTGCCCAAATATTTCTATAACAGTTGCCCCCTAAAGCATGAAATCGTAAATCTTGATGTCAGGTGAAATGCTTTATCATGAGGATCCGAGTTTTCGAACTGGAAGGTGACCTGCATAAGTTGAAATACATCATCGTAATATAATTTTCATGATCTAGCTGAGGTGGGAATTCCCATGCTCAGCTTTATAAATTCATTTCATGTACACAGAATAGATAGTCGTCTGCAGATGCAGACTAGTGATTCTTCAGATGTAGAGTCATCATCCTTGGTTCGAATGACCATCTATGTAGTGCCTTTGTACATTTGATGTTTTTATATCCCTAAATATATTGCAGCCCGGATGGATGAAACTAGATCCAAGGTCTTCAAACTCGTTCAATCTTCGCCTGATGTACAAGTCAATCCATGTTAAGAGATGTTTTGAAGTTGAACATGGAAAGACATCGCCTAATTACTAGCCAATAATGTGAGCTGTTAACAGGCGCGGGAGGAATCGCCGATAATGATAATGACCCTCAAGGTACCACAGTACAATTCATGTGGTGTGAATATATGATTCGATGTCAAACACCACGCAAAATATTTCTATCGAAGACCATTGATGTCAACCTGTCACTAGAAGTGAGAAACTTGCCATTGAGGCATGCAAGCTTCAAAGCACTGAAAGGGGTGTTTCTAAGTAAACTTCTTGGATAATGAGCTGATGTCAAAAAGAAGCATCTTGTTATAGGAGGGCCTTGATGTATCCCACATCTACAACACGAAACAAAGAAAATGATTTCTAGAGGTGAAAATGATCTGACGACACAAGGTTCAGGAATGGTGGTCATGAAAAAACGAAGTTTGGAGGTATTGCAGTGGATGAGGCATTAACTAAATTGTGGTTTCTCAACTGAATGACTCATATTGAACATGTCGGTGACACTGAGATGGATTGGTAGCGTTAACCCCAAAATATGGATGGTGTAAAAGACCAATGGTGAGATGACCCATGAATAGAATAACCCCACCCAACTCAATAATGGTGATGGAGTGAAAGTGTCATGTTCAAGAGCGACCTACTACCATAAATTTCTTCAAGTTTCTTCCTTTTTTCCCTAGTCATTGCTAAGCAATACCTCTTTATTTTTGTCAATCTTGAGGAGGATAACATATTCTTGTTCTATAATTTGCCCTTCAGGCAAACCTGTTGCTATGTTTTAACAAGTCTAGCGATAGTGAAACTCGGTCTTGTCTAGAGTGGACAAGTTTGTCGCTATTGTTTTAATGAGTTTAACGACAAGGATAACTTGGTCCTTTTCATGTTTAGAGAGTTTGAAAAGGGACGAAAAGAAAACTGCAGAAGTTCTTTTTCATAGAATAATCCCTTAAGTCCAAAAAAGGATAAAATAATACAAAAGGGATGACTTTTCCAATCACTTTAACGAGCCAAAAAAGATAGACGCTCGATCTTTTTGTGAGATAATCCCTCAGGTCTGAAAAATATTAAATATATAGGAGGGATGACATTTCCAATCACTTCAACGAGCTAGAAAGGCCGGTTCTTGACAATCTTTTCATATTTAACGAGTCTAAAAAGGTTTTAAGGAGACTTGATTTTGAGGAACAAGTAGTGTCTATGGTAGCAACTGGTTCTTGGTAAGCTTGGAACTTCACAAAACAAGGTGGTTTCTGTGAAAAGGTTGGTTAATAAGACCACTCGACGCAGTTGTTCCTCAAAAAAGGGTAAACAACCAAGTGGAAGCATATGATCAGCCAAAAGAATGGAGGTGATGAGAGGTACACAACCAAGGTTCAGAAGGCTGATAGAATGACAATCACAAAGGTTAATTACTCTAGGTGGGTTCATTTTTTAATGATCTTGAACCGTGGGGGAAGTTTTCTCGGTTGTTTAGTTTCATTTTTTATGTAAGCTAGAAATGACAAAACTAAAAAGCTAGAAAAGGCAAAACTAAAAACCCAGAAATGACAAAACTAAAAATTGAAAATGGGAAAAAGGTTTGCATGCCTCCAACATGATGAAAAGGAGAGTCTCCAGTAGCCACATGGAAATCACTGTGGTTAGGTAGGATGGTTTAATCCACAGAATAGACAAAACACTTCCTTGGCTTCATCCGGAGAATAGACAAAGGTGAATGGTGTGTCAGACCAATCACATAACCTTCAGGGAAACTTATCTTCTCAACTAGGTTCATCCACAGAATAGACAAGGGTGCATGCACCCTAAGCTTTGTTACATTCACCAGACTACTCATGGCAATTAGGTGGATTGAACAAAGGTTCAAGAGATATTATTGATGTAAAATGACCATTTAGGGATGATGATTGAGTTGGAGCTATTCTTGGACTAGGAAATAAAGCTGGTCAACGCAATTGTGCCTTCATGTGGGAAACACATCATTGGGAAGAGTTTTAAAACAATAGCCTCCATGTTATAAACAGTCGTGTCCAAGGAGTATATTGTAATCTAACTGTCTGGGGACTACCACCACATTCAGATGAATGTTTTTCCTTCCCAAAGTGATCGGTAACTTAGGAAGGATCCCTAATGGTCAACTGGTTCCTTTGCTAAAGCCTAACAGATTTTGTGTAACAAGCATAAGCGATGGCGAACCAAGCACTTTCCATGCAGTTGAGGAAAGGATACTCACTAATGCACCCTCATCTATGATAGTGCCAAACATGATCATTTTGTAAACTTGTACTATGATCCAGAATGGTACATGAGAAGGAAGGTGGGATCTTGCTAGTCGATTCCAATCAAAGGAAGTGACTAGACTACTTGAAGGTGGTACTGGATAAATGGGTGAATTAACTCCTTGAGTTATGAGAACTAGGGGATTTTCTTCCTCTTTTGAAGGAATGGCCAGATTGCCCCCAAGTTCATCAGACTCTGAAGTAACAAAAAGAATTTGAATGGTATTGTTCTCACTCTCTTAGGGTTTTTGTCCTTGTTTTCAATTCATTTAGTTGTTTTGCTTCTTATGAAAAATGCCTCCTTACTGAAGCCTGCTTGCATCATATAGATCAGCCTCCATTGATTAGGATTAGTAAATGTTTTTATGTATTTGTTCATCATTTACAATTCTTTGTCGAAAAGTTTCTTAAATCAATCTGTCTCTTTGGTACAAAAAGTGTCGTAACTGTCATTTTGTGTCAAAAAGAGAAGTGTCATGGATTCTTCCTTCCCTGAATAATCGATTGAAATTTTTGTCATGTATTTGGTTTGATTTTTTTTTCGAAGTGTCAAAAGCATTTTTTATTTTAAATTGAAAAGTGTCATTTAGTCTTCCTTTCTCTTTTGAAAAAGAAATTGTCAAAAATGTCGCTTTGAGTAAAATATTTCATATTTTTGTTATATTTAGTTTTCCTTTTTGGCATTTTTCACATTAAGGGGAATGAAAACAAATACATGCATTTGCATTTGCATTTAGTTTGTGTGTGAGAAATGATGTAGGAAATTTCAGTAGTGTGTGCTCTTTGCCCTTTGTTTGAAAGAATTGTAATCTTCTTTCCCTAGTAGCTAGGATTTTCATTGCTCAAAATAAACAAAGATTGTTTATCATTAGAGATTGCATTTTAGGAATTTCAAATTAACATCACGTGGTGAACTATTGAAAAGCAAACTTTAAACAAGATCAACTCTAAAATAAATTTCAATCAACCTAACAATGCTTTGGAACTTAACGCAACACATCTAGAGGTCTAGGCTAGAGACGTGTTCTGGCGTCATAAAAACTAGTAACTATCATTTTCATCGAAGGTTGGGTGATTCCTCCTCCTTGATATGACAAGTGCTAGCACAAACTTGTGCTCCCCATACCATTGCGTATATATTGAGAGACCATAATAGGCTTATATCCTTTATCGATAGGAAGCTAAGTCTACCACCTTATTGATCGCAATGCACTAAACACAACATTCGAGAAGATTGATTGTCGTA
Source organism: Pinus taeda (assembly GCA_000404065.3). Taxonomy (NCBI): domain Eukaryota; kingdom Viridiplantae; phylum Streptophyta; class Pinopsida; order Pinales; family Pinaceae; genus Pinus; species Pinus taeda. The sequence goes on from APFE031623709.1 coordinate 53,726, forward strand.
CATAAGTCCTTCATAATTTCTCTTTAATTTATCACCATGGTGTATATTGTAGTTTTGTGATTGGTTTGCTAATCCCTCTATTTAGATTTTCCATAGTAGTCACTTTCATTCCCTTTCAACTCTTTAAAATAAAAGTTCCATCTGAGCACTTGTCACTTCAGTCTCATTAAAAATCGAAGGACACTAGAGTCAACTTTAGCTTTTTCTTGACTCTTAAAAACTGACAAAGCAAATTTGTGTCAAAGTGTCTTTAAAATTAATTGAATTCATAATAACATCCCTATTCCTTAGTTGATCATAGGTTGAGATATATGGAGACAAATCTGGGATCCACCAAAAAAGGAATCCCTTTTGAGGGGAATCCTAGTCCTTTTTCTTCTTGGCGAAATATTAGTGCTCCATATATGGCCACGTTGTCCCTTCTGGGAATTACCATTGGCTCGCTAGTATGGCTATTCTCAACCTCTGTGGTTCAAAATACCATAATTCCTCCACAATCGAATCAACATCCAATTGATACTAAAGTTGACTCTTCACCTTCTTCTTCATTTGTTTCTCCCTTCCCTTCTTCCTCTTCACTTGGTGAAAGTAGTGATGCTAGTAACCAGGTGGTTGAGAAGAAGAAGAAAGGGAAGGAGAAGAAGAAGAAGAAGCCAATTCAGCAAGGGGGCAACCATGAATCATCTGGTGAAAATCTGCACATTAAATCTCGCAAACCCAAATTTCCTTGCATAATTTGTAGAGGAGGTGATTTTCATCGAGATTTCCCTTTCTTTCCTCGGATCTTGAGAGAATGGTATCCCCGTTCACATCATCAGGTGCCATCAACCTCTAGTGATTATGTTGATAACACACCATTAACTAGTACTAGTGAAGTTCAAGGACAGGAAGGAAAGGTCAAAGTTCCATGTAGGTTATGTGAAGGTAATCATTCCCTTCACTGTTGTCCTTTTTTGGATTAAGCCAAAAGAGTTTTGGATAACCATCCTATTTCACTGTAGTGACTTCCATCTAGCTACAGGAAACTCTCCCCTAGTCCTTTACTAGTTGAAAAACCAACTGACTTAAATCAATTGTCAGTCGAAACCGCTCTCTCTGAAAGTGAATCTCATGAGTCTAAAACCGACCAAAGCCAACTGGTCGAGGTGACAGTTGACCCAATTTTACCTTCAGAAGATCATACCCTTCCCGAAGAGAGTGAGAATGATACCATTCAAATTCTTTTTGTTACTTTAGAGTCCGATGAACTTGGGGGAAACCCACACATTCCTTCACAAGAGGAAGAAAATCCCCTAGTTCTCATAACTCAAGGAGTTAATTCACCCATTTATCTAGTACCACCTCCAAGTAGTCTAGTCACTTCTTTGATTGGAATCGACTAGCAAGATCCCACCTTCCTTCCTATGTACCATTTTGGATCATAGTACAAGTTTACAAAATGATCATGTTTGGCACTATCATAGATGAGGGTACATCAGTGAGTATCCTTTCCTCAACTGCTTGGAAAGCACTTGGTTCACCATCGCTTATGCCTATTATACAAAATATCTTAGGCTTTAACAAAGGAACTAGTCGACCATTAGGGATCCTTCCTAGGTTACTGATCACTTTGGGAAGGAAAACCATTCATCTGAATGTGATGGTAGTCTCAGGACGGTTAGATTACAATCTACTCCTTGGACGTGACTATGTTTATAACATGGAGGCTATTGTTTCAACACTCTTTCGAGTGATGTGTTTCCCACATGAAGGAAAAATTGTCACCGTTGACCAGCTTTCATTTCTTGCTCCAAGCATAGCTCCAACTCAATCATCATCCTTAAATTGTCCTTTTACATCAGCAATATCTCTTGAACCTTCGTTCCATCCACCTAATTACCATGAGTAGTCTAGTGAATGTAACAAAGCTTAGGGGGCATGCACCCTTGTCTATTCTATGGATGAACCTAGTTGAAAAGATAAGTTTCCTTGTAGGTTATGTGATTGGTCTGACACACCATTCACCTTTTTCTATTCTGTGGACAAATCCAAGGAAGTGTTTTGTCCATTCTGCGAACAAAACCATCCTAACTAACCATAGTAATTTCCATATGGCTACTGGAGACTCTCCTTTTAATCATGTTGGGGGCATGCAAACCTTTTTCCCATTTTCGATTTTTAGTTTTGTCATTTCTAGCTTTTTAGTTTTGTCTTTTCTATCTTTTTAGTTCTGTCGTTTCTAGCTTACGTAAAAAATGAAACTAAAAGACCGAGCAGAGTTCCCCCACAATTCAAGCTTGTTAAAAAATGAACCCACTTGGAGTAATTAACCTTTGTGATTTCCATTATATCAGCCTTTTGAACCTTGGTTGTGTACCTCTCATCACCTCCATTAATTTGGCTGATCATACGCTTCCACTTGGTTGTTTACCCTTTTTTGAGGAACAGCTGCGACGAGTGGTCTTATTAGCCAACCTTTCACAGAAATCACCATGTTTTGTGAAGTTCCAAGCTTACCCAGAACCATTTGCTACCCTAGACACCACTCGTTCCTCAAAATCGAGTCTCCTTAAACCCTTTTCAGACTCGTTAAATATGAAAAAATTGTCGAGCACCAGCCTTTCCAGCTTGTTAAAGTGATTAGAAATGTCATCCCTCCTATATATTTTAATATTTTTTAGACTTGAGGGATTATCTCACAAAAAAGATCGAGTTCTTTTCTTTTTTGACTCATTAAAGTGATTAGAAAAGTCATCCCTTTTGTGTTATTTTATTCTTTTTCAGACTTAAGGGATTATTCTATGAAAAATAACTTCTGGAGTTTTCTTTTTGTCCCTTTTCAAAAGAGAAAAGAAGACTAAATGACACTTTTCAATTTCGAATAAAAAATGCTTTTGACACTTCGAATAAAAAAAATCAAACCAAATACATGACGAAAATTTCAATCGATTATTCAAGGAAAGAATAATCCATGACACTACTCTTTTTGACACAAAACGACAGTTATGACACTTTTTGTACCAAAGCGACAAATTGATTTAAGGAACTTTTCGACAAATAATTGTAAATAATGAACAAATACATAAAAATATTTACAAATCCTAATCAATGGAGGCTGATCTATGTGATGCAAGCAGGTTTTAGTAAGGAGGCATTGTTCATAAGTAGCAAAACAACTAAATGAAATTGAAAACAATGACAAAAACGACAAATTTCTAGAACGGAAATAGGTTTAGTCAGTCCTTTCACCTGGGCTTCACAGAAACAAGGATACATTGCACTTTACACACTCAAGAGGTGTGATGCATACTGGTTTAGAGTGATAGACATTGTGATGGGCCAGGGAGACCAACTGAAGTGGGCTTTGGCTCAGATTTGCAGCTGTTTCTAGTGAGTTAAGCTGAGCTATGATGGATAATAAAGAGCAAAGTACAGAGGGAAGTCTTGGGAGGTTACTAAGCTACCAAAAGTGCATCTAGAATGCTTCTAAGAAAAACGTTTAATTTATAAACTAAACCAGAGATTGACTGAAGAAGCATTCATCTACTATGCATTTGCAGAGAAAGAGCAGTTCGAAGGCTACCTGGCTTACCTCAAGCTCTGTCTATAGTTTATAAAACAAACAATAACAAACAACAAACATCTAAACTCTCCCCAATGGAGTCACCTTTTTGTTTCTGGGAAAACTAGTGTCTTTTTGATCCACTAACCCTCTAGGTTTGGCAGCTACCCTAGAAATAACAGTTTAAAGCAATTCATGATTTCTTCTATGTATAATTGAAAAGCGAAGGACAAAGGAACCAAACTGAAACTTCCGCTTAATCCCTTGCTCGATCCTTCTCCCCCTTGACAGAGCTTGCAACTCCTCCTCGTACTTATCCCAGTTGGAGAGTACCTGTAGCAACACTGTAACGAAGAACCATCAAAGCATCTTGATCTATTATATCATAAGCATTACATAATCAAATATATAATGAACATAAAATGGCATGCACAAATGGTAACATTCACAATTGCACAATATATGAAAGAAAACTTGAAGAGCTTTATTAAATAGAAGGGAGAATCGCAACCCAGTTATCTGATCTAGCGTCATCCTCCTAGCATTAATCCCTCTTCACCTCATGAAATAGCAAGATCACACCAACAATACAATGCTCTTTTCCTCAAATACAAACTATTAACACTTCCTTGCAATTCAAAATATTCCAACCCCTAGATCTCTTAGATGAGGGATCCATTTATATATGTGTGCAAGGGTGTGAGTTATCTCTGGGGTTTTGATTAGTGTCATTCCACTTGTACAATTGGTTCTTGGAGATTTCTTGGATCTCTTACTCATCCCTGGGAAAATTTAGAGAGGCAAGTGTCATAGGAGAAGTTTCTAGAAGATTCCATGAGCAACCACCTAGAAAACTATCTCGGACATTTGTCCATCCTAGCCCATCATAGCCTACAGAAGGCCCAAATAGTAGGCATGACACCTGGCTAGTGTAATACTCAGTATGCATCGCACCTTTCCGGTGGAGTAGTCAATATGGTATAGTTTAGGCCATTTCTGGATGATTTTTTAGGTGGAACTTCTAGGGAATGATGTAATCAGATGACCATGTTCTTTTAGGGTATAAAATAACTCTTTTAGGGGTTGAAGAGCCCTAGTTTATCGACATATAAGTTTGGGGTTGAAGTGCCCAAATATTTCTATAATAGTGATGCGCATAGCGGACTTTTCTATGATCACGAGGAACCTATACAAAATTGGCAATGATGAGATATTGTGCAGATACATACCTAAATTTGAATGAGGTTAGACCCACACAAAAGCACATGGGGGCACTAGAAGAGGACATTATGTAGGATGCAGAACCACACAGAAGATTCTTCACGTAGGTTTATGGTGGCTAACTCTGCATCACGATTCAAAAGCACACTATAAAGCTTACAATATATGTCGAAGGACTGGAAAACCATCACGGAGGGATGAGATGCCATTAAAACCACAAATGACACTACAACCATTTGAAAAATAGGCAATCAACTTTGTGGGAATGATCAAACCACAGGGAAGGATGTGTGCACACTACATCATCACCGCAATGGAGTACCTGACATGATGGGCATAAGCACAGCCGGTCAAAGACTATACAGCTGCTACAGCTGCAAAGTTTTTGTTTGAAAATGTGTTGACCCAATTTTGCTGTCTGAAAATCTTAATGAGTGATCGCAGAACACATTTCCTAAATGAAAACATTAGTGTGCTCACAGAAGAGTTCTAGGTGTATCATCAAAAAAGTACAGCGTACCACCGACAAGCTAATGGGACAATAGAAGCATTCAACAAAATACTGGAGACTACGCTGACCAAAGTGTGCAACGCACAACAAAATGACTGGGACCTATGTGTACCTGCCGTATTATGGGCTTACAGGACAATGTACAACAAATTGATAGGATAGACACCTTTCCAATTAGTCTATGGCATGGAAGTTGTCAAGCTGATGGAATACATCGTACCTAGTCTGCAAATAGCAGTGCTCACAGGCATGACAGACTGCAAATATCTGGAAGAAAGGCTCGCATAATTAGAAGAGATCAAGGAAGAATAGTTTCTAGTTGGATTTGATTAGCAGATATAAAATCAGTGTGAAAAGGCCTAGCATGAACGCCATATCAAGTTGTGTACCTTCAAGGTAAAGGACTTAGTGTTGTTGTATGATAGTAAGTTTGAAAAATTTCCAGGAAAATTCAGAATGCACTAGCTAGGACCATACTTGGTTAAGGAGGTCATAGATGGAGGTGTGGTCTAGCTAGTCAAACTAAATGGAGAACCCTTCCCAGGCAACACAAACAGTAGTCGCTTGAAGCCTTACATGAGTGGGCCGACTATTTGACTAACCAGCTAAAACATAGTCTTCACAACCCGAGTCAGACAAGGGTACGAGACTATAAACATACGCAGTAAATGTCAGTACAGAGATAATGACACAATTCAGAAATAGAGGGTTCAGACGGAAGAATGCAGTAGGTTCAATGGGCAACAACATAGTGTGTTGCAAACATTCAGGCCATTCGGGACAAGCTGGAAGGACTCCATGCCAAGATTGCCGCACCGACGAAGTGACTCAAGGGTGAGTCATGATGTTTGTGTTGGGCACATGTTGGGCGTGGAATCCCCCCCACAGCATGTTTCGGGGCTCAAAGCCCAAGTTTTGGTCAAATATGTTGTAAGACTCTGCAAATTGTGCACACAAAGTGTGAAATGTACATTGAGTCATAGGGTTATTCGCCCTAAGTTTTGTAATGTATTGTATGTCATGTCGACCTACCCATGGTCCTCGAGGCTCTAAGTTGTAAAGATAATGGCAGATAGATGAATACGAATGGAGTCTAGAGGATAGTGAGCATAGAGAAAAGGTTTAACTATTTTGGGTCATCGTAGTAGGAAGAGTCTCTGCCGCTAAGTGTGCAGAAGCCTAATAGATTCCGCAGCTGAGTGCGTGGACCCTTGCAGCTGAGTTCGCAGGGTGGATTCAAGTCTGTAACCCAAGAAGAAGAATAATAAAGAGAAGTTTGATTCCAAATACTGTGTATCTGCTTTTGTATTACTCTCTATGCATTTATAATGTTTTGTTTATTGCACACATATATGAAGATTGAACACTGCTAAGTATAATTGGGCTCATATAGATAAGTTATGTAGTTGGATAATATCGAGTTAATAGTAAGGAACTTGGGCAATAGCATGGATCGTGCCTTGAGCAGGGCTACACAAAGGTAACATCGCAGGCTGCGAGGGACCGATAGGTGTGCATAGGGCTAAACCGCGGACCACCGAAAAACCATCAGACATCTCTAGGGTGCAGAAACCTAGTTCTAGCACCCACCCATACTACTTCGGGTGAGACCTCAGTCCACGCTCCACGACTGTTGTCGAAAGGGCCATTAGTAGCGGGATTGGCTAAATCATCTCTGAACCTATTTCAAGCCCATACAAGCCAACAACTCTACTGCAATTTGTGCCTAAGCTCCATATACCTAATATCTTCTTGAACTACCTTCAAGTTCCTATCCTATAGATCTGTCCCATAGGGGCTCATAGCTACTATATGATTCACCTGTATCTTCCTACTAAGAGCATTTGAAACCCTATTTTCTTTACCTTTAATATACCTAATCTCAAAGTCGAAGTCACTAATCATGGCCAACCATCTAGCTTGCGTAGCATTCAGATTCAGTTGGTCAAATAGATACTACGATCCACTGTGATCACTCATCAATAAAAATCGTCTACCAAGATTATAGTGCCTCCACGTCTTCAATGCATGAATGATCACTGCTAACTCAATATCATGTGCCAGATAGTTCTGCTCATGCTCATTTACGTTTCGTAACTCATAGCACAATACCTGTCCTTCTTGCATAAGGAATTCGCCAAGCCCTCTCTTTTCAGAATCCGTACATACTACAAACTCTTTTTCCAGATCGGTGATCTTTAACACTTAATCATCTGTCAAGAATTTCTTTACCTACTCAAAATTGGTTGAACATTCCTCTTCCATTCAAACCTTTTTCCTTTCCTTTGCAATGATGTGATAGGATAAGAAATCTGTGTGAAGCTCCTTATGAACCTGCTATAATACCCTACTAACCCCATGAAGGATCTCACCTCATCAAATTTCCTAGGAGTTACCCACTCCATGGTAACTCTAACCTTTTCTAGGTCCACTACTATGCCTTCCTTAGAAACTACATTTCCCAAGTAATATACCTCAGTCTGAAAGAAACTACACTTGCTGAGCTTAGCATACAACTGAGGCTCTCTCAATAATATTAATACTACTACTAATATTTCGATGTGCTCTTCTTCATTTTTAGAATATGCCAATATATTACCAATGAACACAATGACAAAATTGTCGAGATAAGGACGCAACACACAATGCATAAAGCACATAAAGATAGCTGGAGCATTAATCAAACCAAATGGAACTAAAACAAACTCATAATGTATGTACCTAGCCTAGAAAGTTGTCTTGTGAATGTTATCTTCTTTCATGTATACTTGATGATATCTGGATCTTAGATAAATCTTTGAGAACATTGTTTCTCCCTTCAAATGATCAAACAAATCATCAATCCTCAACAACAAATACCTATTCTTGATGGTCACTTTGTTCAACTACCTATAATCAATGCACAACCTGAGAGTACCATCATTCTTCTTCACAAACAATATTGGTGCACCCCGAGGTGATACACTTGGCCTAATGTATCCCTTGTCAAGAATTTTCTTCAACTGCAACTTCAACTCTAACAACTTTGGTGTTCTCATCCAGTAAGTTGCCTTAGATGTTGATGTTTCCACTGGTACCAACTCAATAGAAATATATACTTCCCTATGAGGTGGAAACTGTAAAATTTATATGGAAAATACATCTTGAAACTATTGTAAAATCAGATACCTTCTCAAGGCATTTGCATCCTCAAATTCCTTACATTTGTCACTAGAAATATGCACTACAAATAACACACACCCTTTCCTACGATTGTGGTTTTCCTACATAATTGTCATTTTCCTAACTGATGTTTCTTTCTTCTTACCCTACAAGACTCTTTGTTCCCCATTGTCAATCTGGAACTCAATATCCTTTTCATAATAATCCACCTTGGTCCTATGAAAATACAACCATTCCATACCCAAAAACATATTGTATGATCCCAATGGTAATACATTCAAATGTGTTGAGGCAGACATACTTTTCAAATCAAATGCACAAGCTCTTACCTAATGATGAACTCGCTTCTTTGTACCTGTAGCCAACTTCACTAACCAAGAATCTGCAAGTACTTCTTTATTTAAACCACAGGTATCCAGCAAGTCAAGATTAACATAACTATGATTAGATCCAGGATCAATAAAAATATAAACAATTTGATCACAAATCTTACCATCCATCTCAAATATAGACACCTGGTTATCTTCCTATTTGTTATCCAACGTTGGATAGATCTTAGGAATACTCTATCCAACATATCCCATTATCTATGCCTCCTCAGCACTGTAGATTTGTGGTCTACCACCCTAATGTTGTGGAAAATCTCTCCTACGATGCCCTCCTCCACAAGTCTAACATTGCAAAGGCTTCCATCCTTCATCCTTATTCTACTCGTGAGATCGAAGTCCATGTCCTATGTCATATGCATTGAATTTATTAAATGGCATTGAATTCTCTTTATAACCTTTACCTTGAGGTATTGCTCACTTCTTGTCCCATTTTCCTTTGTTATTTGCATTACCTTTCCAGTTCGGATTAGTCTTATATATGTTCTTTGATTTCTCATAACAATGCTTTATCTTCTAGATGGCATCCTCCAACGATCTAGGCTCATCAAACTAAATCCTATCTTTGAATGCTATTGGAAACCCACTAATGAATCTTAGAATATTGACCTTCTCCTCCTTGAGGTAAGGCACATACCTCAACAACTCCAAAAATCTCCTAGTGTAGTCCTCATTAGTCATAGAGTCCATCATTAGGTCATATAATTCTTTTGACCTATCATCATAGTATCTCTCTGAAAGATACTTCTTCTTGAACAGTCTCTCGAATTCACTCCAAGTAAAATCCTCCTCATAAATATCCTGACATTCTTTACATCTTCCCACCAGATACCTTCTTTACCTTTAAAACTGAATGTATTTATTTTGGCCTTCATGTTGTTTGAGTAATCATGTAATCTGAAGAAATTATTCATTCCAAGCAACCATATGTTTTCATCTTGTGACTTATTCATCTATCCATCAGATTTAGGTGGCTTTTCTATCTTAAACTCATCTAGAAAATATCCCCTACACTGCTAATGTAAGGATGATAGTGATGGTAACCATGATATCTATCAAAACCAAAACTAGAATAGTACATGTGCCTATCACCTCTCCTATCTAGAGTGTCCAAGAACCTACCATCTATGATCGTGTCATATCAATCCAACTTGTACCCACCAGGAGACCTACTGCCATATGCCCCATTAGTTCTATCCTCCTATTCATGGCCAATATGAAGTGGTCGCCATCTCTGCAAATTTGATCAAATATGAAGGATTGTTTCATTGACTTCTTTTCTTTTCTCTTATGCTCGTATGATTCTGTCATTGTCTTCTTTACAACTTCATATTTTTCCTTCAAGCTTCTCAGTGTGTCTACTAAGTCAAAAGATTTCCCAACACTATGGTGTTCATATGATCCATAAGGAGAATCACATTAATGGTAGTCTATCATCTTGTTAGTCCTCTTGATCTCTTTCCTGCAAGGCATCTCGGGGAGGATATCTCATCTACAAGATCAATCGATTTAGTGTATACATGTATAAACATAATCATAACAACATATAGACATATAGCATATAGATATAGCAACATATAGACATCATTCTAGCTATAGTCCAGTCATCAATGCATGACCATATCAATCACATTCCATGATCTCATGCACAAAAAAACAACCATAGAAATGTACACTTGACAACATGTAAGCATTGACTTGCATAAACAACGCACAACCAATCATACACTCATGACAACACCTTCCATGATAATGTCATCACCCTTCACATGGAAATATCAGTACAACCATGATCAACACCATACATATGCAAAAAGCACATAGACCACCCATAAGGGTAACACTTATGCAACTGACAAGAATGCATGACCAACACACCACTCATCCAGTCTGAGGGGTGAACCATGCTCTAATACCACTTTGTAACACCCTCCTCCCACATATACCCAAGTAATCAGCTAACTGAGGTAAACATATGATGAAGAGTTACTATGATATGATTCAACTCCCTATTTGTCAGTTAAGGAAGTGGAACTAATGGAACAAAATGGACATTCCAGACCTACTGCAAAACCCCCAGGATCCATCCAAACCTTCTAGGTGACTAGCCCTTGAGAATAACTAACTTTTTACTACATTAATCCCACAATCTCTCCCATGACATTGGCATGAGTTCAACATGACCCTCTAGTCACTCCAACAGCATGGGTATGCTTGCGACTAGGGACTTTCCCAAGTACTTATGTTCCTACGAAGCCAAATTTTGTGCCACTTTTTTTAACCCATGGATCAGGTCACTTCCTAGAACTCCATCACACTTCCAAAAATAAAAAAATAACAACAGAATAATGATGCAAATGTAACACTGTGGTGTTGGATATAGGAAGCAATTCAATTCCTTGGCTATCTTACAATGAATAAAATCATGGGTACTTTCCGAATCAATCAACACTATTAAATTTTCTTCTTGATATGTCCTTTTATCTTGAGAGTTTGAGGAATGGTAATTCCTTCAATGCATTACAAGATATGGTCAGATTCATTTTTTTCTTTCTCTGGGGTTGGTTCCTGGTGTATATCCTCTTCTTTTGACATTTCTTGTTCCTTTTGTTCCTCCTCTTCCCAATCTGTGTAAACTAATTTCTTCTCATCATACTTATGACCTTTAGTATATTTTCTATCACAACTATAATAAGTCCCTTTTGCTCATTTTTCTTCTGTTTGTTGTGGTTTCAACCTTGTAGGTTGTGGAAGGCTAGGAGAAACAACACTTCCATCTTGATAGTAATGAGTGGTAGGCTTCCTTGTTGCCATAATTCTTTTTTCAATTTTTCTTGGCAACCTCTATGCCTTCTCCAATGAATCAGGTTCCCAAAGGCAAACCTCGTGTTGGAATTTATCCTTTAAACTCCCTATGAAGACTTCAATCATATTCTTCCCTGGAATATCATTTACCCTTATATTCAATTTTTAAAAGTCATCAATGTTCTCTGCCATTGAACCCTTTTGTTTAATATTTATCAATTGGCTAAAGAAGGTGTTTCTCTTTGTATCCTCATAATGTGATATCATTTCCTCCATCAAAATTGCCCAAGTGACAAGTGGTTTACGAGAAAAAATCCCTTTATACCATAAAAATTGATTCTATTCTAAATATAAAGATGCAATGCGTACCTTTTGTGATGGTTGCACATCATGTAAATCAAATTATTGCTACAAATTTGTAGTATCCAAGTTACTAGTTCCTTGCAATATAACTTCCTCATATCTATATTTGGAATATGGTGGGTCTTCAATCCAATGTTAGATTCTATGAAATTGTGATTAACATTTCTTTTTTTCTCATCATGAGTTTCCTTTATTGCCTTTCCCTCATTAGGAAGCCTCTCTTGTAGCAGCTTTGTCCCACCTTCTTTCAAACCTTCCATATCTTTCTTCAAATCTTCCATGTATTTCTCAAAATATAGTTTTATGTCATTGATATTAGCTTCCATGGCATAGATAAAACTATTTATCTTAGCTTCAATCACATTCTTCAAATCATCCATCCAATTTTGCTTACTAGGTGTTTCTATTTTCTTAATTCGAGTCATTCTTTTTCTTGTTGTTAGGATATTGATATTTAAACAACTATAACTCTATAATTGTATATCTCCAAGTTCTAAAATTTTGTCCTGTGATATCCCCCTGAGTCCTCTTTCCAACCCCACACATCTTATTGAGATTGGGTTCTCCAAGAAAGTGTTATGCCCAATCTCCCATGATGACTTGATTATAGACTATTTCAGTAGAGCGAACTTGTATGATGTGCCACATGTCCTTGGTTTGACCTTTGTGCCTGAAACAATACCCAAAACACTAAAGTTTGTCATATTTCTGTCATTTTTTACAAAATTAGAATCTGATGCTCAGAGAGAATGTTATGACGAATTTCCAAAGATCACCTACTTGTGATTGAATTCAGGAGCTTGCCCAAACCCTAAATTCTTTGGATCTTATCTCTGAAACTATAGTGAACCAAGACCTCCAATTCATACACACAGTTCAACACAATTTCATTTAAAATGGGTTTTAATTTTAGCTTCTGAATTTGCGTTGAAAACAAGTTATAGCGAAAATTCAGCAATGACATTTTTGAGATGGAATTCTAGAGATTGCAAAATCCCTAACTACCTCAGACCATATCTCTGAAAATATAGCGAGACAAGATCTGAAATTTCGATACGAGTTTCATCTAGATTTCAGATAAAATTTGTTTTAATTTTAGCTTCTGAAACTTCTTAGAAATAAAGTTATAGTGAATATTTCATGATGACATGTTTGAAGCAACGTAACCTTAGAATCCAAAGCTCTGACACCAAATGTTATGAAATAAGCTCACCAAATAGAAGAAAATATTGATCAAGGAATTCAAAATAAGCATCTTAGAGGGGGGAACCTCTTTTACATTACACAAACAAACAATCCTTGGATGATACAAATGACAATACCTCCTTTCTATATATAGGAGTCTAAGGAGTCACAATATAATCAAAGCTGACATAACAATAATAATGTAAGTGCACAACAATAACAATAGTGAGATTCTATGGGGAATAATAATAACAATATGGGGACTACATAGCCACAATAATACAATAATGGGGTTGCACTAATAAAAATATGGGGCTACACTAGCAATATAGGGACCTAAAATCTAGACTGAAGGATAATGATAGAAATAAAAGAGCAACAAACAACAAACAAACACCTAATGGAGTGGTGCCAAGTATAAACTAACTATTTTAATTATGTTACTCTAATACAAGAAAACGCATCCTATCAAATAAAAATACCTCTTGCCTATAGGTGATCAAAATCCTCAAACAATCCTAGATCTACTATTTCAGATCACCTTCCAAAGAAATTCATACTTGACCGAATCTCATCTCTGTAAATAGAGTTGTCTAGAGAAAGGTGGGGTAGAGCACCAACTTCCTCCCATAGTCATTCCCATAAAGTGTTTTCCTAATATTGGTCACTACAGTTACCTTTGTCCCACAAGGGTGGCAGATTCTTGAGCTTCTTGGTAGTCAACCACTGCATGGAATTTCCTACTACAGGTTGGGTAGCCCTAAGGAGAATTGCTAGCACAATGACCTAGCCTAACCCCCTCTGAATTGGGTTTTTGATGCACTCTGGATTTGACCATGGGATGGTGAAGGATTTTAAGCTCCCTAATATGTCAACTTGTATGTCTCATTGAAAAGTGACCAATGGGTGTTATTGGAATTCTATCCCACTGACCCTACACTTAACCTACAAATATTGTTTAGCTCTAATGCCCAAGTGGGCTTAATCTATTTGTGTTGATTCATTAAAGTGTAGTGTTTCAAGTCTTAGCTTGGCGGTGTTAACCAAGCTCACGTTATATTAAGGTGTGAGTCTGTGAAAATCATGTGTTAAGTAAAATGTTGAAATACTAAATAAATTTGAAAATGATAGAAAATAAATAGCCAATCAAGCACACAAAACCCCACACACAAGGGATACCAAGTAGTGAAGCAAGAGAAGGAAAAACAAGCAACTCAAGGACACAAAGAAGAGGCCAAAAATATCTAGTGGCAAGGGACTTAGATCTAAAAGCTCTAATTTGTTATAAATGATGCATAAAAATAGCAAAAAACAGAAGTGAAAAACATTGCAAAAGACAAGTGTGAAGCTCAAAGACCTAGGATGCTCAAGGGGATCTTGAGGGGAAAAATGCAAAGCCAAACTCTAAAGGGAGAAAAGGTAAAATAAACCTATCCAAGAGATCTGAAAATTAATGGATAAGATATGAAAAACAGTCGTTGAAAAATGTTGAAAACCATAGACTCCTCACTTAGCAAATCTCTTCCTATCAATGTGGAGGTGAACTCTAAATCCTAGGGGAATTTTTGTTATGTCCCTATACTACTACTGTTACCCATTATTGTTATTATTACACAACCCTTATTATATTGTTGTGCCCATGTAGTCCCCATATTTTTATTATTGTGCCCCATAAAAGCCCATTATTGTTATTATTGTGCCCTTACATTATTATTATTATGTTAGCTCTAATTATATTATGACCCCTTAGATTCCTATATATAGAAAGGAGGCCTTGTCATTTGTATCATCCCATAATTTTTCATTTGTGTAATGTAAAGGAGGTTTCCCCCTTGAAGAGGTTGAATTTTAAGGCATGGATCTATCTTTTCTATCTTTTTGTGAGCTAGTTTCATAACGTTTGGTATCAGAGCTTTGGATTTTAGGGTTTCACTGCTCCAAACAGGTCATCGTGGTATCTTCACTATAACTTACTTTCTGTGACATTTCATAAGCTAAAAAAAACCCATTTGAGATGAAATTGCACTAAACCTTAGGTCCAAATTTCAAATCTTGTCTCGCTATATTTTCGGAGATATGCTCTGAGGAAGTTAAGGTTTTTGCAAGCTACAGAATTTCATCTAAACGAGGTCATTGTGGAATTTTCGCTATAAAGTTTTCACTACGTAGTTTCAGAAGCTACAAAAAAGAATGATTTGAGAAGAAATCAGTCAAAACCTCGGGTCTAAATTTCATAACTTGGTTCACTATAGTTTCAGATAGATGATCTAAGGCAGTTAGTATTTTTGTAGACTCCCGAAGTACATCCTAAATAGGTGACCTTGGGAAAATCATCATAACTTTCTCTCTGAGAATCAGATTGAAATTTTGTAAGAAGTTAGAAAGAGGATGGAATGTACTTTGTTTGGGTATAATTTGTAGAAACTAAGGTTGAAATTGTTGCATGTGGAACGTCATACAAGTTCACTCTACTGAACTAGTCTATAATTAGGTCATCATGGGAGATTGGGAATAAATGTTTCTCCGGGAATCCAATTGTGATTAGACTTGTGGATTTAGAAAGAGGACTCATAAGGCTATTATAGGCCAAAATTTTTGAACTTAAAGATCCAAAATTACATAGCTACAATAATTTCAAGATCGAGCTCCTAAAATCAAGAGAAAGCGAGATGAGGAAGTTTGATGGAAAGGATCCAGTAAACTGGATACTACAGATGGAGAGATATTTTGATCTACATGGTGTATCACTGTTACAAAAGGTATGTATTGCATATAATTATTTAGAAATGAATCATTTTTTATGGAATAAAGCGCTTTGTTCTTGCAAACCACTTGTCACATGGTCAATTTTCATGGAGGAAATGATAGCACATTATGAGGATACAAAGAGCAATACCTTCTTTAACCAATTGAAAAATCTCAAACAGAAGGGTTCAATGGCACAGCACATTGAGGACTTTCAAAAACTAAATATAAGGGTAAATGATATTCTAGAGAAGCAAAAGATAAATAGTTTTATCTATTCCATAGAAGCTGATATCGATGGTATGAAAGCATATTGGAGGAAAGGCATGGAAGATTTGAAGAAAGACATGGAAAGTTTGAAGGAAGGTGGGAAAAAGCTGCTACAAGAAAGGCCTCCTAGTCAAGAATGTAGGTTTTAACCCCGTACAAAAATTACCTGCATACGAATTCTAAATCACAAGAAAATTAAAAATGCGAGAGCATAACCCATAAAACACATATACACAGAGATTTCCCACTGGATCTCAAAACCGAGACTACCAGCTTGATTTTTCATTATATTCCTTTCAATGTTACAATACATATGTATACATGCTGAAGCATCCAATACCATGGAACGAAAACCATCGCATCCAAAACTATGGACCAAAAAACCATAGGTAGGTTCGCCCAACCTAATATAGGGTCCAAAAAAAAAATTTTCGGGGGGCTGCCCAGAACCCCGTAGAGGGGGGCTCCGCCCCCCTCACACCCCCC
>APFE031623709.1:75933-92529 GCA_000404065.3 Pinus taeda
ACAAAGAAAAGGATCAAGAAACGTCAAAAGAAGAGGATATACACCAGGAACCAACCCTAGAGAAAGAATAAATGAATTCAACCATATCTTGTATTGCAATGGCAAGAATTACCACTCCTCAAACTCTCAAGATAGAAGGACATATCAAGAAGAAAAATATTCAAGAAGTGAAAGATCACAACGATCATCCAAAAATGAATCTGAACATATCTTGTAATGCATTGGCAGAGATTACCATTCCTCAAACTCTCAAGATAGAACGACATATCAAGAAGAAAAATGTTCGAAAAGTGAAAGATCACATTGAGCATCAAGAAATGAATCTGACCATATCTTATAATGCATTGCAAGAAATTACCACTCCTCAAACTCTCAAGATAGAAGGACACATCAAGAAGAAAAATATTCAAGAAGTGAAAGATCACATCGAGCATCAACAACAAGTTCTCCAACTTTTAAAGGATAACGCCACTTTGGTGCATAATCGAATGAAACAACAAGTAGATGAACATCATAGTGAAAGAAGTTTTGATGTAGGCGATTGGGTATTTTACGACTACATATCAAGCAAGATATTTATGAGAAGGAAACGTTGGCAACACTACATGCACTTAAGAAATGGAAACCTTACCTAATTGGAAGACACTTCAAGGTAAAAATGGATCATGATAGCCTTAAATACTTTTTAGAACAAAGATTATCTTTAGAAGAACATAAAAAATGGGTCACAAATATGTTGGGTTATGACTTTGAAATCATCTAAAAAAGGAAGCAAAATGTTGTTGCAGATGCACTCTCAAGAAAGGATGAGGATGTGGAAGCACTTTTTTGTGCTATTTCTATCATCCAACTAGATTTGATAAAGGAAGCAAGGGATGAATGGAAGAAGGATGAAGAAGTGTGGCCACTCATTCAAAAGTTGCAGAAGTTCCCACTTCAAGCAATATTGCCAGAACCTAACGAGGAAGGAAAAATCATGTTGGAACCTAGAGTAGTCATAGGAACAAGAACCCAACAGCTAAGAAATCAATCAATTTTAGAGTATCTCATCAAGCGGAAGAACTTATCCACTAAATATTCTACATGGGAGGATACAAATTTTATACAGAAGCATTAAGAACTACTCAAGCATTAAGGACAACACTTTTTGAAGGAGAGGGGCATGTTAGGTCCCTATACTACTAGTGTAACCCCTTATTGTTATTAGTGCAACCCCCTTATTTATATTGTTGTGCCCATGTAGTCCCCATATTGTTATTATTGTGCCCCATAGAAGCCCACTATTGTTATTATTGTGCCCTTACATTATTATTGTTATGTCATCTCTGATTATATTATGACCCCTCAGACTCCTATATATAGAAAGGAGGTCTTGTCATTTGTATCATCCAATAATTGTTCATTTGTGTAATGTAAAGGAGTTTTCCCCCTTGAAGAGGCTGAATTCTAAGGTGTTTATCTTTCTTTTCTATCTTTTTGTGAGTTGGTTTCATAACACTTTTTCCTACCTCAAAGAGACAAATCAATTGGATCCGAGTCTAAGGGAGACTGAAAAGCAGAGATGAAGTACCCAAACTAGTCTACAGACAACACTCTCAGTAAATCTATAAAAAAATTGAAAAAAAAAACTAGAACTTTTCCAGAAAGCAAGTACTGACATGGAATTGAGGAAAACATAGTTTTGGAGCCAAAAAGTGTGCTTTGCAACTCAATTAAGGGGCTGAAAAGTGCGCTCTATTCCTAGGAGTCTCGGTCGACAAATCTTGCACAGATTTTTCCATCTCTTGCTCGACTGACCTGTGACCTGTGGAAAAGACCAGAAACCCAAGCGAATCCAAAAAATTTGATAAAACAAGGTTTAATAATATAAATAGAAATTTAGAGAAAAATTAATTGAATAAAACCTTGAAATTTTCTTAAACATCAATCACCCAAGAATGTTGTTATTACACTAGTGGAGTCAAAAATTGTTAGTGTGAAAATTCTTGGAAGGTGTACCAAAAATACTTCACTTAAGTCACTAGGTGACAAGTGACCCTAATAACAAGTTGATGACTGTTACTGTCTTAAATCTAAAACACAAATAGAAAACCTACAATAAAAGAAGGTATAAACCAAAACAGAAAGCAACAATATAAAGAATTTAGTATAAAAGCCCAATTGGAAAGACATTTTGAATTAACAAATCTTTTATTGATAACACCTGGTGAAGGAGATCTACAAATTGGTCTATAAGTCCCCCTCCATGGGATGGATCCTTTGATATCCTTAATGCTTCTAAAATTGATCTCCTCTCTCAATGTGAAAAACCCAAAAAAAAGTGAATAACCCAAAATGGGAGCTCAAGAAAAATGACTATAATGTTGACAATGATTATGATCATGGTGAAGAATGAATGAAAAACCCTCTTTTTATATAGCAAAGTATGGAGTTAATCTTGAAAATGGAGAATAATAAAACCCCATGAGAATAATTAGATAAATCCTTATTTATTTAATTTTCTCTAGGAATGATTATTAAATCATTATTTAATAATTATTCCTTGTCACATTTGACTAAATCCCTTAGGAATATTTAAAATAAATAATTATTTATTTGGATTTCCTTATTCTTATTTATTATAATAATTATTAATCGGTATTCAATAATTATTTTGATTTCACACCTTTCTTGTTTCTCGTGAAATATTTAATAAATCATTTTATTTGTTAATTATTTCAAAATAACGGTGTTTAACCATTTTAAATTTATTTTCCCTCTCCAATAAATATAATAAAGTATTCCAAGTAGTTAGATCTGAATTTGGTTAATAATATTTTATTATTCTCCATTTTCAAGATTAACTTCATGCTTTGCTATATAAAAGAGGGTTTTTCATTCATTCTTCACTATGATCATAATCATCGTCAACATTATCGTCACTTTTCTTGACTTGTACCTATGACTTGCAGAAAAGACCAGAAACACAACAAACTCTAAAATTTTGACAAAATAGGATTTAATACTATAAATAAAAATTGAGAGGAAAAATAGCTAAATAAAACCCTAGAATTTTTAGAAAATTCAGTCACCCAAGAATGTTTTTATAACACTAGTGGAGTCGCTATTTGTTGACAACAAATGTAACTAAAAGCTTGGTGGATTCGTCATTTGTTAGTGTGAAAATTCTTGGAAGGTGTACCAAAAATAATTCACTTAATCCACTAGGTGACAAGTGACCCTAACAACAAGTTGATGGTTGTTGTCATCTTAGATCTGAAGCACAAATAGAAAACATGCAGTAAAAGAAGGTATAACCCAAAACGAAAGGTATCAATATAAAGAATTCAATATAATGGCCCAATTGGAAAGACTTTTTGAATGAAAAAATCTTTTATTAATAACACTCGGTGAAGGAGATCTACAGATTGGTTTGTAAGTCTCCCTCCATGGGATGGGTCCTTTGATATCCTTGATGCTTCAGAAAATTGATCTTCTCTCTCAATGTGAAAAACCCAAACAAACGTGAAGAACTTAAAATGGGAGCTTAAGAAAAATGACGATAATGTTGATGATGATTATAAGCATGGTGAAGAATGAATGAAAAACCCTACTTTATATAGCAAAGTATGGAGTTAATCTTGAAAATGGAAAATAATAAAATATTATCAACCAAATTCAGATCTAACTACTTGGAATACTTTATTATATTTATTGGAAAGAGAAAAGGAATTTAAAATGGTTAAATATCTTTGTTTAGAAATAATTAACAAATAAAATGATTTCTTAATTATTTCGTGAGAAACAAGAAAGGTTTGAAATCAAAATAATTATTGAATAGTGTTTTAATAATGATTCTAATAATAGAAATAAGGAAATTCAAATAAATAATTATTTTTTTAATATTCCTAAGCGATTTATTCAAATGTGACAAGGAATAATTATTAAATAATGATTTAATAATCATTCCTAGAGAAAATTAAATAAATAATGAGTTGTCTAATTATTCTCATGGGGTTTTTTTTTATTTAAATCAGAAAATAATTTAATAAAAGTGGTTTACTAAATTATTTTCCACAGTAAAAGTGATTTTACTATGGTAAAATTAAATATACATGGTGTATTTCGATCCACCTAGTTAGAAATGGCTAGGTGATCATTTTTTTGATGATAACATGACCTACAACATGTTAGATTATGTTGTTATCATACATTTGTTTCTGGAACTTGCAACAGTAAAGGTAGTTTGGTACAGTGTTAGTAGCTAGCTTTGTGAGCTCATGAACGTTCATCTATTCATGTGTAGTGTCATGGTTCAATTATGATTTGTAGTGGTCAATTTGAGAAGTGACAGTGATGTGTAGTTGAACAGTGACATTGATGTGTAGTTGAGCAGTGACAATGGTGTTTAGTTGAGAAGTAACAGTGGTTAGTGATAAAATGTTGTATAGTGGTTAGCTTGTGCAATGGTTAGTTGACTTGGAAGCATTGATAATGAGGCTTGATGTGTAGTATTGTGTAGTGATCATCTTGAGAAAGATTGTATAGTGGTCAGTGGCTACTAGGATTTGATAGGATACACGTTATATTCATTACAACATTCTTGTATTGATTCAAGGAAAAAGGGGATTCAATTTTAAAATTGTGAAATGTGGTCAATCTGTCAATCAAGGTGGCAAGGAGGTGCATAGCAGGTGATTGGAGTCAGCTTCATGTTGTGTTTTGAGGATGCTTCACAGTGCAAGGTGGTGTTAGGGGAGGAGGTGGCCTACACATGGTGTTGTGGCATCCTTTCAATTGGGGTTGATAAATTACAGGGTGACAAAGAATCCTTTTGACAACAGTTGGTAAACAGAGTGTTGGGGCACTTGTTAGGTTATGGCTTGACTTACTCGTTGTTTGGTGTCCTTCTAGTTGTACTAAGTTATTAGGTTGTAGTAGTGTCCTACAGGTTGTATACTATTAATTAAGGGGTTGGAGCCTCCTTTAGTTGGGGCTAAAAACTTGATGTAATTACTTTTTCTTTTAGAAGAGGGGAAGAAGACAATTGCAAAGAAGCACTTGGTGGTTTTTTACCTAAAGGGGGTTTTCCACCTAAAAATATTATGTCTACTATATTTATATTTATACATTGTTGTATGGTGTTTTTTACTGGTTTTTCTATTTAATATTGAATAATAAAAATATTGTCAAAAATTAATTAATTCTCTAAAAAAATTTATTAAAGTGTTAATAGCTAAGAAATAATTATTCACCCCCCTTTCAGAATTTTTAACATCTCTCATGTTATGGGTAGCTCTGGAAAAAATTTGGTATTATGTTTAGTGACATCACAAAGGGAACATGAACAAGGAGTATTGACAGATGGTCACAGTGTTGTTTGTGTAATTCCATTATTTGGAAGTGGTTCTTGGTTTAGGGGAGCCTTCCCCTAATTTCTTCATCTAGTAATTGTAGGAGTTGGGGAACGAGGTTCAGGTGGGGAAGGGCTCGGAGGTTGAAAAGGAGATGGTGGTGGATTAGAATAGTGAAGAACCATATGCATGTATGGATTCATAGGGTTGTATGTTGGTGACACGTACCACATTGGAATTCTAGAAGTTATAACAAGGAGTGTAAGAGTATCCATTATAGGGTGTACTTCTCTACCTAGTATGGGACATAGAAAAGGAACTTAAAGGATAATAATATCACTAGTGCTAAAAGAAGGAATACCTATGGGGTGTGGAATGGATGGAGAAGGCTCCAAAGAAGAGGGATAGCTATTAGCGTGTGAAGGAAAATTCATGTAAGTGGGAACCATTATAGGAGGTTCTAGGAATTACGGAGTCACTTCATTTTTAGAAGGGAATTCTATGGTTTTTAACAAAAAAATTATATATGGGTGGGAACCTCACAGAGGGTTCTAAAATAGGGGAAGTATCTTCAGTTTTTTCAGGATGATCATGTTGGGCAAATTATCTTTGTCTGAATGGCTGGTGGCATTCAGTATGTTTGCATTGATGTCAACCAAGTCAGCAATGGTGTGCATGGCATGTTGAGCTTAGGGGGGATTCCCATTATTTCTATAGTCTCTTGTACACAATCATCATAGTAGCATGCTTAGTGGATAATCCATAGTAAAATTATTATGATAGATGGGGAGTAGCATGCCTTTAAGACATTTATATCTCTGTAGTTTAGCTCCAATTCTCTTGGAAATTTCATAGTTGGATTGTGTTAGAAAAAGCTTTATGACAGTATGAGGAAGCTTGCAAATAATCTCCTGGATTGAAATTTATGAACACTTAAAGTCAAGATCTCCAAAATTGTAATTATAGTGCCAAAAATAGCTAAGATGCTCTCCAGTTACATGTTAGTTTAGTGTATTTACCAATTATGGCAGATATCCTTAGTAGTGTCACTAACAAAGCATTGAGTCAGAAGTATGGAAGTCTAGAATCCTCAAGCAATTTTAATTGAGAGCTAGGAATTTCTATTCAAAAGCACAGAAGAAATTTTAATTCAGAGTCAAGCGTTGCCAATCAGAAGCCCGGAAGGTTGAAAACCTGGAAGCAATTTTAATTGAGAGTCGGGTGTTTCCAATGGGGATGATAGGTGGATGTCTTGATTACAAGAGGTCTACAAGTGGAAAATGGGCCAACCTAGAGGAAAAATAATTGATGGAATTGTCAATCAATAGAACTTATAAAAGGTATTTCCCAAAAGGTTGAAATCCTAGAAGTAGTTTTAATTGAGAGCTAGGAATTTTAAGTGGGGCACACAAGTGGGCTAGGTTAGAAGCCTGCAAACCTGTTATTATAGGTCTATTTGGGGAAACCACTCCTGAAAACCAAATCAGTACACATAGGGCTCATCAAACCATAATTTAGTTGCTACATGCCCTAGACAAGTCATCATATTGAATGTTTTCATCCATGAAAGTTTCCTAGCTTGAAACCCTGCTAAATTGCCTCCTTAAGACACTAGCACAACCTTGGTCAAGGGAAACTGTGCTACATAGCCTATAGGCACATTCAAACCTACATTGTAGTGCACTCAAGCCCACTTTGACCTGCGTTAGGCAAGAATGAGTGAAATTGAGATAGGATTCTGGGAATATTCCTTGATTCTAGAGCATTCTAGCAAGATTCCCAACTCTTATCTCATCCTATGAGCTTGACTTTGGATGGGCTATGGATCAATGAACCCACTTTCCTTTCATCCCTTTCTCCATGGAAACTAACTCCAATTTTGGAAAACCATTCAATACCATATTTATGACAAAACCACTTGCATTTCCCTATAAATTGACCACTCATCATAGTGATCAGAGGCTAGAATTTGAATATTGTATTGAAATACTATTGGTTTGAGACTTGAAATCATTGTCAAGTAATGTTATGATTCTATATTGATGTGCTATTGGTGTGATGAGGGTTTGGACTAAGCTAAATGAGTGACACAGGATCTAACTGCATTGGGTGTAATTCCTCCTTCTACAATCAGTAAAGTTGTTTATTCCTTTTCCCATATTCTTGTTTATATCCATGATGAATATATGTTCAAATGTTGTCGATTCCATTTGTTTATAGTGGATAGGTCGTATGCTTTGATCATTGTCATCTTTTGTTTATGTTGACAGGTACTAATTGAGCGAATTTAGTTCAAGTGGGAGCGACGGGAACAATTTAAAGGAGGTCAAAGGAAGTGAAATATCACAAGTAGGTTCCTTCATCTCATCTATCTATTATAGGAAAAGGTTAAACCACTTTCCTTCTATTGGTCTAAGTGTAACTACCCACTTAGGGAAGATGTACTTATCTGTAGGTATAAATTCCATATAACAAATTGGCAACCCTACTAGGGAAAAACCATCATTCCTGATAGTTTACCTTTATCATACTACATCCTAGTAGACTTTACTTAACTTCATTGATATATTTTCAGTCATCTTGAAGATTTTTTTGGTCAAAAAGTGTGCTTAAATGTCTCCTGATTGGGCTCTTTGGCACCAGCGCAGTGTTGGTCTTAACACAGAGCACTACAAAGTAGCCTTAGCTTAGAGACAATGCTCTGTAGTGCACTGTCTCTCATTCAGGGCCGCGTTGATCCATATTAAGCCAAAAAACCCATCTTTTGCTTGGTTTTTTCCAAATTTTCTTCTGATGCTGTTTGCTGAAAGATCAATGTTTTCTATGGCTTTGAAATAAATTTGTGTTTCTTCTCCTATCCCTTCTTTGACCTTGATTGTTTAGTGTTTCTTAAGAGATTTATTTATCATTTTCAATTCATTGTCAAAGTTAGCTTACATCAATTAGTCTTTTCTGAAAAATAATTGTCGTAAAGTCTTCATTTCTTTGAAAACGAAATTGTCGTAGAGTCTTCATTTCTTGTGAAAAGCATGGATTGATCATTTGTTCATTTAGTTTCCTTATGTTCACCTAAACATTAAAGGAATAGAAAGAAAAAAATGTATTATGCATTTAGAAGTTTGTATGTCCTTGTATGAATGGTATAAGGACAGTTGCATTAGATGTGCTCTATGCTCTTTGTTTAAAGATTCAGATTGATCTATCCCTTCTAGTTATGGTTTTGATTGTTTAAATCAAACGAAAAGAATGTTTCTCATCATAGTTGCATTCTAAGAGTTTCAAAAACATCAAGCAGTGAACGTGAAAGGAAATTTTTTAAACAAGATCAACTAAAATTTATCTCAATTAACCTAATGGAGCATTGTAACTTAATGCATAACAATTAGAGGTCTATGCTAGAGACATGTTTTGGCATTGTTAAATATAGCAGCTGTCATTAATGGTCTACGATACATTTTGAGTGTGATACCTCCCTCCATGTACGTAAGTATATCATAGCTCTTCCACATACTTTTGGGTATATAGGGTAGTGTTATAGTACAAAAAATATAAAGGAATTCTCTCACATTATGGTTTTGCATTAGACAATGCTAACACAGATTGGGACTCCATGTACTTTCAGTTATATTTGAGAGGACTACATTAGGTTTTTAACCAGCCATAGGTAACTGAGTTGGCTACCTTGTATATTGTGATACACTTAAAAACAACATTCTTGGAGATTTCCTACACGTATGTTAAATCCTTGGTTTACTCAGGTAGTATATTATAGTTCATAGTTACTTGGTAATCCTTTTGCCTAGATTACCCCTCTTTTGTTTTGTTATGCTATTTTTATTAAAATAAAATTAATTGACCATAGATAACATCCTCCACATCACTCATCAGTTGATCTTAAGTTTAGACATATGGAAAAAACTCTGGAGTCCACCGATCAAGGAATTCATTTTGACGAGAATCCCAGTCCTTTTCCTCCTTTCAGAAATATTGGTGCTCCATATATGGCTACATCATCCCTTATGGGATTTAACATCAGCTTGCGAATATGGTTGCTCTCAACCTCCTTGGCCACACAACTGAATATTCCTACAACTAGACAAAATCAACCTCCAGTTGATCCTAAAGTTGACCCTTTACCTTCTTCGTCGGTTGTTTCTTCCTCCCCTTATCCCTCTTCCCCTGGTGAATGTATTGACACTAGTAACCAAGTGGATAAGAAGAAGAAGAAGAAGAAGAAGAAAATTCAGTAGGGGGGTGACCAAGCAACCATTTCTTTGAATGCAACTTTTGATGAGAAACTATTTGATAAGCCTCAGAACTTCGGTATCCTCACAAACTTTGCACGGGAGACCATCTTCTTCAAAATTGTTCCGATCTTCCTCAAATATTATAAGAATGGCCTTCTCGTTCACGTCATCATATGTCAACAACTTCTGGAGAACATGTTGGTGACACACCATCAACTAGTGGTAGTAAAATTCAAGGAAATAAGGGTAAAGTTAAGTTTCCCTGTAGGTTATGTGAAGGGAATCACACCATTCACCCTTTTCCCTATCTAGATGAAGCCCAAAATGTGTTGGATAACCATCGTACTTCTTTGTAGCGATTTCCATCTAGTTACAGGAGACTTTCCTTTAATCCTTCACTAGTTGATGAAGCGACTGACCCAAATAAACCATTGATCAAACCCACTTCCTTTGAATGTGAATCCCATGAGTCTATACTTTACCAATCACAGGTTGAGGAAATAGTTGACCCAATTTCACCTTCAGTTAATCATACCTTTCCTGTAGAGAGTGAGTATGAAACCACTCAGGTTCTTTTCATTTCTTCAGATTCCAATGAGCTTGGAGGAAACCCCCATGTTCCATCAAGACAAGAGGAAAATACTCCCATTCTCATAACTCAAGGAGGTAATTCTCCCGTTCTTATGGTACCCCCTCCAAGTAGTCTGGTCACTTCCTTTGATTGGAATCGACTATCTGGATGTTGTCTTCCTTCTTATGTGCCTTTCCAAATCATAGTATAGGTTTATAATATGATTGTATCTAGTACTATTATAGCTGAAGGTGCATCTATGAGTATCCTTTCCTCCACTTCTTCGTAGGTGCTCAGTTCACTACCACTTATGCCTATTACCCAGAATCTATTGGCTTTTAATAGAGGAACCAGTCAACCATTAGGGATCCTGATGAGCCCCAGAAATGGGTAATTATATGGGCTCGTTTTACCTCTTAATTCGACTTAATCCACCATTATCATTAGTTTATTGCATGCTTTTTATCATATTTATGCTAATAGAGTGAATTGGGTTAGTCATTATGCCAAAAAGTCTAATGTGTGCTTTATGCAGATTTTTGGCCAATTGTGAGACAAAATCAAAGGTTTAATGAGCATTTGGCAGCCAAATTCATGGAAGAACAAGGGAGAGGATTTGTAGGAGGGTGTTCCCTTAATTTATGATCCCTTACCTTGAATTATCCATCAAAAACTCAGAGCACAAAGCCAAGGGGCAGCCAAGCAAGTCAAGTAGGACTGCTATTATCTTCAGTTCCAGGCAGCCGAGTTCCTTGATTTTAGAAGGGTTGTTGGAGGTCCACATTTGCATAAATAAGAAGGCTTAGGGCCTCATTTTTGTTAGGTATATTTTAGTTAGATTTTAGTCAGTAGGTTAGCTATTGAACAGTTGTTTTTCGCACTTTAGTGTAGCTCTGCATTTCAACTCATTTTTGAGCTCTTACTGTAAACAGTTTTGTGACATGACTATTATTTTTTGAGTAATGGAGATGAATTTCACTTTGCACCAGCTCTGAGCTTTCTTAGGAGGTTGCAGCTCTTGGGGTTGGGCCCAACCCAAGTGCTAGTACCTCATTTGTGTACTTCTATGTGTTTTCTGGCATTCATAGAATAATGTCTGGTATTTTGGTTAAAATCTTGCTTTATTACTTAGGATTGTTTTGATGATTAATATAGTTTTTCATGCTTTAGGTTGATTTGAAGTTTAGTAACAAAAAAGATCTGCAAAAATGCCATCAAGTAGTCCTTGATCTCATCTCTCCCTCCTTGGGACCATGAGCTGAGACCAAGGCTACTTGTTGCCACAAAAACATTGTTTTTGCCTTCCAATGCAATTGCTAGTGTTAGATTTTAAGTTGGAAAAGTTGATATCAGTTGTGTTTTCATATTTAGATCTATTCTTTCTTAGTTTCCATAGCTATCTTGCATAATTTCCTATCTATAAACTTATGTTCATCATGTTTCTGGTTTTTAGATCAGATTATGTCAAAATAGATATATCTTTGTTTTTCTAGTCTATGTTCAATAAGTTTTGGAAAATAGTGTGCAGAGCACCTGTAACACATCCCTACCTACCCTTACTCCATCATACAACCTATTCTAGCCCCTAATTTAAGATTCCTTCCCTTCATTTTCCACACTTTCCTAACTTTCCCTAATTTCTACATTTTTTGTGCAACATTGCTCTCTCTATCCTTCAACAAATCCAACCATCTTCATCACTCTTTCACTTCATTTACCAGGTCCTAAACCCCTTAACATCCTTATCCATCCTTCGCTTCCACTTTCCCACTGTTTTTCCACCATCAACCCTCTAAAATCCACTTTTGGCTTGTTCCTGTAGAACTTCCTGTAGAACCCCTGCAGACTTCCTGTAGAAGTTCACGTGAGAAGTTTTTTTCGAGATATGATCATTGTGGAATTATCTAGAAGGGTGCTAGGGAACCCTTAGGCCCTCTTATCACCTTCCCAACCTCCTGCAAGCACCTACTCCATTTTCTTTTGCTAATAAACCTCTTCACAGTAAAAAATAGTTAAAGCACATGCATAATAATTCTGCAAAATTACTCAAAAATACAGAAAGATGCTTTTTCCATATTTTCCTTTAGAAGTAGCTTAGAAACATACATTTTACCTTTCCAAGAGTCAATGGCATCCATTTTAGCAATTTTCATCTCTTTTCTTACACTAGTAGGTTTAGTTAGTAAAACTAGGGTTTGCTAGGGTTTTCATTTCCTTTCAGCTTTCCGCTTCTTTCTACAGGTATACTAGCCTCTTTTGAGTTAGCCTTCATCCATCACATTAAAAGCTTCTTCTAAGAACTCATATAAGTTGGCTTAAGCTCCTAGCAAACGTGTGCTAGCTGATCAAGTGACAGCCTACAGTAAGAGCTAGTACTTGTGCATATAGCACCGTCACTTCCAAGTTTGTTACGAACTACCGGGTTCATAAAAGTAAAGAAGGGAGTCCCAGGAGTTTCAACATCATTGCTACAATACTGGAACCTACCAGATCCTTCCTCAATTTTCTATTACTTTGGGAGGAAAATTTTTTTATCTCGATGTGATGGTAGTCCCAGGCCCTTTAGATTACAATTTACTTACTGGGTGTGACTATGTTTATGACATGGGAGTTATTGTTTAAACACTCTTTCGAGTGATATATTTCCCGCATGAAGGAAAAATTGTCACCATTGACTAGCTTTCATTTCCCAATCCAAATATGGCTTCCAGTCAACCATCTTCCCTAAATGGTCCTTTTGTCCCAATGGTATCTTCCCCACCACGGGTCAATTATGTGGCAACCCGTTCCATGCCTACATCAACTGACGATCAATTCCCTAATGTTGTGAATTATTTACTGGGGGAGTTGTAACGAGATCTCTCTAGTGGATTCCCTTCTACATATCCTTTCCAAAGCATTGTTCTCCCATCTGATGAGAACCTTTTGGAATTCATGACCTCTTATGGGTCATGATCAAGGAATCATGAGGATAGTTCCTGGTCCTGTGTCAACCTCGTTAAAAAATGAAATAAGTGTTATGAGGATAGTTCTTTTATTGTGTCAACCTCATTCAAAAATGAAACAGGTCCAAGAGCATAATTCCTTGTCTTATGTCAAGCTCGTTAAATAAAGGAAACAAGGACTCTGAGTAGAGTTCCTTGTCTTGTGTCAAGATCATTAAAAAATGAAATAAGGTCTCCTGGAGAAAAGTCCCAATTAGAGTCTTTGAATAGATCTCCTAAAATCCCAGTCGATTCTTTCACTTGATCTCTTTTATGAACCTTCATTCGATCCACCTGATAACCACAAGTAGTCTACTTAGGTGAATGTAATGAATCTTGGGGGGCATGCACCTAGAATCGAGTCATCATGTTGGGGGCATGTAAACCAATCTCAAGCATAGTTTCTTAATAGTTCAAGCTTATTTAAAAATGAACCCAGCTTGTGTAAACATGAAACTGAATATAAGAATAGTTTTTCATTCCAAGCTTGTGTAAACATGAAACTGAATCCAAGCATAGTTCCCTATGATTCAAGCTTGTGCAAAAATGAACCCATCTCCATTTTAACCCTCATGATTGCCATTATATCAACGTCTTCTATCCAATGAGCCTTGTATTTTCTCTTTCCATCGTCACTATCTGCTTGGCCAATCATACACTTTTACTTGGTTGTTTTACCCTTTTTAAGGAAAAGTTGCAATGTGTGGTCTTATTAGCTAGCCTCTTCACATAAATCAACATGCTTTAAGAACTTCCAACATCACTGGAACCAATTTCTATCCTAGACACCACTCATTCCTCTAAGTGGATTCCTCTTTAAGCTCTTTTCAAACTCTCGAAATATGAAAATATTGTCGAGTGCTTGTCCTTTCTAGCTCGTAAACGAATTGGAAATGACATATACTCAGCATACGTTTAACCCTTTTCTGGACTGAGATAGATTACTCATGAAAAAGGAATACGTTGATCAAACATGGTTAATAGGTTCTCTCTTGTATCATTTTACACTTTTTCAGACTTGACAAACAAATTTACAAAAAAATAACTTGTGGAGCTTTCTTTTTGTTCCTCTTCAAAATATATAAATATGAAAAGGACCGAGTTCTCATTGTCGTTAAACTTGTTAAAACATGAAATAGCGACAAACTTGTCTATCCGGACAAGACCGAGTTTCACCTTCGCTAGACTTGTTAAAACATCACATAGTGATAGATTCACCTAAAGGGTAGAATTATACTACAAGCATATGTTATCCTCCTCAAGCTTGTTAAAAAATAAGGAGGTATTGGTCAGCAATGATTGGGGAAAATGGGAAAAGAGATAAATTACTTTATGCTAGCAAGTCGCTCTTGAACATGACACTTTCACTTCATCTCTATGTGTTATAGACATATTTGGGCACTGCAACCCCAATCACATATTTCCATAAACCAAGGGCTTCGAAGTCCCTAAAAGTGTTGTTTCATACCCTTAAGGAGCAAGGTCAGCTGATTACATCATCTCCCAGAAGTTCTCCCTGAAAAACTACTAAGAACTGGTCAAAACAGGACCATACAGACTGCTCAATGCTAAGGGTGTGATGCATCTCACCTACCACACGAAAATAGTGTGATGCATACTGGAAAGCCCTTCTGTAGGGTGCAATGAGCGAGAGCAGACAAATGGCAGAGGCAATTGGCTAGGTGAAAACCCAAAGAATCTTCTAGAAACTGCCCATTTGACACTTGCCTCTCTAAATTCAACCAGGGATGAGTAAGATATCATGAAATTTCCAAGTGGAACCAAGAACTATCAGAGAGATGACACTAATCAAAATCCCAAAAGCTGACTCACCCACCTGCAAACATCTATATATGGATCCCTCATCCTAGAGATCCAAAGGTTGGAATTTTGTATTTTGTAAGGAAGTGTTGTTGGTTTCTCTGTGAAACACTGTATTGTTGGGTGATCTTAGCTTTTCATGAGGTGAAGAGGGCTTTCATGCTGGGAGGATGGCACTGGGTCAGACCAATGGGTTGTAATCCTATCTTCTACTACATCTATCAATAAATTTATTTGAGTTTTCCTCCATATTCTTGTATATCTCTGAATCTTGTATTGATATATGCATTTGTATGGTTAATATACATCTGATCCTATATTTTTAATGGTTATAGATCTCTATGCTTTGATGGTATTATGCTGCTTTGACTCTACAGGTGCTCTTTGAAGCGGGACAAGTAAGGAAGGAGTGGCGAAGCTCTGTCAAAGGAGGGAGGAAACAAGCAAGGAGCCAAGTGAAAGACTAAGGTTGGTACTCTCTGCTTCTCTCTCATCTATCTTTCATAAAGGAAAACAAAAGTAACTTTAGTTTGTTTGTTTCTAAGATAGTTATCTGTCTTAGTGGTACTAGCAGCTCTGAATGGACACTAGTTTTCTCGATAACAAAATGGTGACCATACTGGGGAGTGAATAGTTTGATTGCTTGTCTCTATTTGTTTTCTTCATAAACTATAGACAGAGCCTAAAGTTAAGCCAACTAGCCTTCAAACTGCATTTGCTATGCAAGTGCAAACTAGATCAACACTGCTTCAGTCAATCTCTAGGTTTATTTATGAACTGAACAACTATCTTGCAAACATCCTAAGTGCCCTGGTGGTAGCTCAAGTAACCTAATTAGATCAGCCCCTATACTTTGTGGTTACTTCCTACGATTAGCTTAGCCTAAACCCCTAAACTCAGTTGTAAACTATGAGTAAAAACCAAGCTCAGTCTCGTCCCTGGACCATCGCACTGTCTCCCATTGGCAGTCTGGATGCATCACACCTCCTGTGTGTTGTAGGTGAGATGCATCCCTGTTTCCCTGTGTTGCAGGTGCGATGATCAGATAAGACTGTTTCTGCCTCCAGATTTTGGGTTTTGCTTCACTGTCTTCAGATTTTTTCAAGAGTTTTACTGTCTGTGATCAGTATACCACTATTGAAACTCCCTTCCTTTACATTATTCAGCCTCCATTGTACAAAGAATTGTGAATTTTTTTATGTATTTTTCGCCATTTACATTTCTCTTTTGCAAACAGTAGCTTAATCGAACTGTCGTCTTTTGATTTGAAAGTGTCACAAGTGTCATTTTCAATCAAAGAAAATAATCCTCCCCTTTTT
Source organism: Pinus taeda (assembly GCA_000404065.3). Classification (NCBI taxonomy): domain Eukaryota; kingdom Viridiplantae; phylum Streptophyta; class Pinopsida; order Pinales; family Pinaceae; genus Pinus; species Pinus taeda. The sequence continues at coordinate 92,209 of APFE031623709.1, forward strand.
TATAGTTGATTACACTGTTACTCTTGTATTTGATTTGAATTAATAGTATTTCAAGTGTCGAAAGCAGTTTTCAATTCAAAATCGCAAAGTGTCGCCCTTGTCTTCCTTTCATCTTTTGAAAAGAAAATTGTTAGTACTGTTGCTTTGAAAAAAAAGATAGTTTAGATTTGTACTTAGCATTATTTTTGTCGTTCACACATTAAGAAAGAGGAAAACAAATACATGCATGTTCATTTGCATTTAGACTGCTTGTGGAGATTGATTTAGGACAGTGCATCTTAGTGTGTGCTCTCTGCTCTATGTTGAAAGAATTTCGCTTCT
>APFE031623715.1:9022-21691 GCA_000404065.3 Pinus taeda
GACGTGTTATTTCATAAGTCTTAGACGAAGTCTGAAGATACGCCAGGTAGCCTTCGAACACGCTCTTGTTTTACATCAGCGTTAGTAGATAAACACTGCTTTAGTCGATCTCCATGAGCTTGTGAAATTAGCACTTCATTGGCACTTTTACCCCAGTACATGTATCAAGTTCAGATCTGATTGTTGATGGTGAAGAACGATCAGGCACTTGACAGGCTGGAATCATTCACTGGCGACTCCAATTCGATCCAGACACAATAGTGCTTGCTGATCCATTCATGCAATGGAAGGGTATGTGGCAGATCCTGCCATGTGTGAAGTTGTAGAGGAAATAAGAAATTTGTTAGCAAATACTGAATTAGATGAAGAAGTTTTCAGTGCCTGGCTTCATTTGTTGAAATCTTTTAAGGTCTTCAAAACTGAATTGTGTGAGTTAATTGTTGAAAGAATTGAAGACGAGATTCAATGGTTAGATGAGCAGATCCAGTCCTATGATTTCCAAGACCCCAAAAAGTTCTTGGAAATCCTTCCTCCATCAAAACAAGGAATCATAAACTTTCCTACAGATATTTACATTGACAATGTGCAGCTGGAAGTATGTCTTGCAGAGTTGGGGCAGCCAACAGAGTCTGTCTTCCGTGATCCTATTGCGGCATATATGGACATGTTTTTCAGTTTGATTGAAAAATCAGGCTGTCTTTTCCGTGACCAGGGTCAGTACGTGCATGAAGGGCTGCCAGCTACTGCATCTGTGTCCTCGTGGCAGCATTCTCAAGCGGCATCATTTTCAGGTTTACTTGAATGGCTAATTTGGCATTTTAGTATTACCTGATCTATTGTTTGTACAGCAGATTAGAGTAGTTTTTGTAAATAAATAAGCAGCCATAAGGGTAGCATCGTGTTTTAGTTTGCTTGAAGATTGTTAAGTTATTTTCAGTTTGAGTTCAGTTTCAATTTGAAAATTAAGTCAAGAGTTGTGTTGATGATGACTCCATTGCCCAATGGGTGGAGGCACTGTCTGCTCTCCCAAAATTCTGCGGTTCTTGACACCTCCACGGAGCGGCAGCTGCCATCCCAAGTGGAGCCGATGTTAGACTCTGTCTCATCTCAGAGATTGATTCTTCTTCAAAACAGTGTTTTGAAGAAGAAATCATTTAAATGTTGCTTTTTATATTATGTAATTTATCTTCAGCTCTTCAACTGGCAGCGACTTCAAAGCTCCTATTCCTGCACAAGCACAATTCAAAGCATCAATCAGAGGCAAAAAGTTATTTGGAGAAGTCTCACTGGAAAGCCCGAAAAAAATTCATTGTCACAGCTATTGAATTAAATGATTGTGTTAACGCTGGGAATGCCCTGCTGTTTATTTATCAGAGGAATGTGATCCGAGGTGATTTTGTGCTTGTTAACACTGTGAGTAATATGTTTTCGAGGTAAGAGTTCATTCTGAGCAGCATGCTTCTACCAGATTTTAGGGCTGCTATGGTTGGGCCTCCAGACATTGTAGTTGCAACACCAGCTTGTATTGGGACATGTATTTCTAAAAATATTCTTCAATCTTCATCTCTTGAGGAATCACTTGCTACATTGGTTTTAGATGAGATCTTCTTTAAATCTTTGGATCATTATATTCCACATCGTTGTCAGTGCATCCTACTGTGCACATGTGGTCTACAAATTTCTGCTAAGACTTTCCATCCATTCATGCAAACAAGTGAAAAAAGAAATGAACTGGTGCGCAACCATGATGTCACGCCAACAAGGGGATGAACAGGTTAGCTGGTTCAGTTTTGATCCTAATATTCATGTAGAAAGAAAGCAAATGTGTTGTTACCTAACACGCACAACTACATCTACTCACCAGCTTATCAAAGAAACTTACATGAGACACCTACATATGGAGGCTGGGTTGAATCAAAGGGACCCCGATATTGCCCATCTATTGAAGACAAGATAGTAAAATTTAAAGATAAGGAATCTCATCAAATTTTCTTAGAGCCTGAAGTTCGCAATGTTCCGAAGTTTTATGTGCAGGGTTTTTCAACAGGCTTGCCAGATAGACTTAAATTGACATTGTTGAGGACATTACCTGGCCTTCAAAATGATTTGATGTTTGCTACCCTTGCAGGCCGCCCTGCGACTCTTTTTGGTGTCGCAAAGCCGAAGAGGCTTATCATCTCAGAAAAAGTCATGATGATGAAATGCTCGAGGAACAGAAGGCAAAGTCGGGTTCAATGAAGATACAGTTTCAAGATGTCAAGAAGCTAATGCTGACCAAGTTCGGATTGGTGGCCCTGATCGTGCAATTCAACAGTTTGGAAGAACCCATCGATCCAATCAAGCCTGTGCTCTAGAATATAGATTGCTTTTTACTAATTTAGGTGGAGAACGTCGGTTTGCTTCAATTGTTGCTGAGAAATTAGAATCTCTTGGAGCATTAACGCAAGGTTACCGTAGGGCTGGGCCATCATTGGGTGCATATAACTATGATAGTGTTTATGGAAAGAGGGCTCTTCATATGATGTATAAAGCTATCATTGAGCAGAGTGATCAACCTGTTTTACCTCCGAATTGCTTAGTTGGAGAGCGTGAGAAAATTCAAGAATTTCATAGTTTGACAAGGACAGCATTGATATCAGTTGGAATCATTAGGGATGCAATACCTGAGGGAAATGGTAAAGATACATGGAAATTGTCAGGTCAGATACTTGAGAATGATATGAATGATGTTGGTCGTTTCTTGAATCGCATTTTGGGATTGGCACCTGATATCCAAAACCGGATTTTTGAGTATTTTATTAGTATTTTGGTGCAAGATGCTCGCAAAGAAGGTGATTTTGATTAGGGAATTGTTGATATCAAGGCCAACCTTATAGAGCTTCAAGGATCTCCTCAGACAGGTACATGCTTTCCCTGAGTAGTTATCTGCGTTGGAAGAAAAGAACAGAATACTCAAGCAAAATCTTACTACTAAAAGCAATGAACTTCAAACTTCAAGGGTCATGTGTGCGCGAACAGCTAGTAAACTATCTCAACTTGAGGCATAAATGGAGACTTTCCATAGAGGTCATTGCATCAGTAAAACCAGTGGTACAGCTGTTGATATTCATGTAAAGATGTCACATGGTATCGATATGAGTAATGAACCAAGTATTGTTTCAATTTCTGAGGATGGAGGTAATGGAGATGAAGCTAGTTGTGCTGAATCCTGGGTTTCGGCATTGATTTATGAATTAGCACAGTTTAAGAAGGATAACATAGATGTAGCTACAAATAAAGCATTTGATTCCTCAGAGTTTACTTTGCTGAATGATTTTGTTGAAATGAAACAGGTTTTTCCTTTTTCCTCCTGTGATGAAACATGAAGTGGTTAAAGGTGCTGAGTCTCGTATCAAAACAAACATTGAAAACACAAACCATTTGATCACAAGGCATGAGAATGATTGCCAACGAGGAAAGTACAGAAAACATCATTTTCTAGATATGAGAAACTCAAAAGAATACTGATATGCATGAAATCGCGGAAGATGATTCCAACAGATACAGAAATCAAATTGCGATATGCGCGCATTTGATTATGTGGACATTCGATTCATTTAAAGAGTACATGTGGCGGTTTAACCCATATTTTAGCATTAAATATTGGGACCTCTTCTGTAAAGCGACATTCAAAAGTTCGATTGCCTATTTTTGTCTTTAGCTAGTCTACGCTCTAGGATTAGTTTTAGTTTTCACGGGTCATTAGAAGTCCTCGAGCTGGAATCATGGGAGGTTTTTTCTATCTTTAGAGAAGATCAAAGATTCTTTTCTATCTTCATGGCTGCAGGTGAAACAGCGCCCCTGTTTTGGGCAGCATTTTATTTAATGTATTAAAAATAATCATTAGTGAGTAGACAGTGAGAGGAGATTTTCTGAGTGCTGGAGGAGAACTGAGCTCCATTATACAGTCTTTGACAGAGGGATTTTTAATGAAAATTTCACAGCTCTGATTTCTGAGATTCATGTGGTATGTTAATTTAGCATAATTTTTCCCTTTGTCTCATATGTAAACTGTTGTGTTTCATTCACCTCATGATCATTTCTAATTGAGAAAATGAAGTGTTTAGGTAGATTTCATAGTATTATATGCTCTGCCTATAAGTTTGTTCAATTCAATGTTTTCTTCTGTTTGACAAGGATTCAAAGTTATTGTTTGCCCTTGTCAGCTCCTCACCAGTCTTGCCATCCCATTTAAATCTAGATTTGATGCTAAATTTCTCGCCTACCTTGCCTCAGTCGATAATCTGTGTTGTTCATTATTTTTCTCTGTTCAAGCTGTGATTTTGCCCATGCAGCCCAGAAAAACCCCGTTATTTAATTAAAAACCCCAAATCAAATCTTTCAAATCAGTTTACTAGCCTAATATCTGTGTTACCTTGATTGGTCATCTCTTCCCATTGAAAATTTAACGAGATTGACCGGAGAGAGCCTTCTCATACCCCGTAGGGCTAGCTACGAGGTGAAATGGTTTGATGTGGCCTTGAAGGTTTGCCTTTCTCAGCCTGAGGTGAAATCTCAAGCGCTAACAGACCCGACAGTAGAGGGTGGAGTGGAGGTCTATGGATCAGAACCAGGAGTGGTCCAACACGGCAGAACCCTGAAGAGGGGTATCTTTCGATGCTAAGAAGATTCCTTTGGGGTCCAAAAGTTCCAATGTCAGAATATGGTCGTGTTTATAATCATTTGATTTGATTTTTCACCACAAATCCAATGGTGATGTATGTTTTTGCATCTGAGCTTTGCATTTTTCATCCATGATAAAAATTGGAGGTTTAAGGGTCATTTATGTAAAGTTGATTGTAATTCATTTTTTTTGCCATTTAATGAAAGAAGGCCTCCCCACTTTGATTAGGGCCTAGAGATATATTCCTTTGATCTCATGGTTGCTTTATGATTTCCGATTCTTTTTCATGTGTTAAGTTACTTGGTTCACATTCTCTTTTATATTAGATTTTGTATGCTTCCTTGAAGTTAAAAGATCTAGATCATTTCCAACCAATGTTGCAATAGTAAAATTGGTCTCTTATGTTGTTTTGTTGATTTTAGAAAATATTTTGACACAGTTCCTCAAGATAAGCTACACACAGGAACGCTGCAATTGCGGTATTGTGGACCTACTGGTGTATTAAACTATGTCATATAAAATTCCGATGTTCAGCGTCTTATCGCTCATCGCAATCGGCAATCGGCTACGGGCTCCTAACACAACAAAACATTGTGATGTGATATAATAGACCCGTTAGGACATTAAACTGTAACACAATAAAGTATTGCATCTAGGCAGTCATCGCAATCGGAACTTTATCAGTGGTTAACAAATAACAATGGGGTTTCTGGTGCGATATGTGATTATCACAAATCGCAACCTAACTTGTCGAGGGCCGATTCTTGTCCTGCATCCTTTGTTTTTCCTTTATATGTGGTATGTGGGACCCAGTGGCAACCTATCACTTGGTGCTTCCCCATTCACTAGGATCCTTGCCATGTCATCCAATCCTTTCACATAGACAAGTCAAACTTGAACTTTGACTTGTTCTAACTTCTGTATACGAACTCAGATTTGAGCGTCGTTCGCACTGTTGGATTCAAAATGACAAGCTCTTTAATCTAAATTTGAGTTTGAAAAGATTCTGACACTTTGATTTTTGAGCATAATTTTGAGCACTTGATCACTCCTCCCCACTGGAAGCCTTTTGGACCCCAAAAGATTTATATTTAGTTATTGAATATATGAGGGTATTGTTCCCTCACCTTCCCCACTTCAATCCATTTGTCCTTTGATGGATGTGTACCTTTGAGACCCACCCAAAGATAATCAATACTTCCCCTTTTAGTTGTCCTTCTCCTTCTATCAAGTATAGTGTCTTGTTGAAGCACATCAAGGAATTCTGGAGAAAAGTATTCAATATATGGAATTTGAACATTCTCTCCTTGATCTTCAATCAAATTAGGTTCATACATTCTCAAATTTTCAACATTAAAATTGGAATAGATTTGCATATATGAAGGCAAATCAAGCTTGAAAGCATTATTAACAATCTTTTCCAGAATTTTAAATGGACCATAACGAATTGGTTTTAGATTTTTACCTTCACCTTGAAGCCTTTCCTTGCTAACATATAGCCAAACTTCATCACCTACTTGAAACTGATGATCCACAAGATGCTTATCATGTCTTACCTTATACTTGCCTTAACTCTTTTCTAGTTGTTCTTAAATTGTTTGGTGAATCAACTAAATTTTCTCAATGAATTTCTTTGCTCTTTCTATGTCACTATGTCCATCTACAGCTACATATTTCTCAAAGATGAAATCCAAAGGAAATTTAGGAAAATAACCAAGTCATGCCTCAAAAGGTTAAGTTAGAGTAGAAGAGTGTTTTTCTCAGTTGTAAGCATGTTGAATATAATGCAGTTGTTCATCCCACAACTTAGGATGTTCTCTACAATATCCTCTTAGCAAATGAATAGACCATCTGTTTGCAGATGGAAGGATGTACTTTTCTTCAATTTGGTGTCCATCAAGTTCCATAAACTTGACCAAAGATTTCCAACAAATCGAGAGTCACGATCACTTACTATAGAAGTAGGCAATCCAAAATGAACCCATACATTTTGAAACAAAAGTTGAGTTGTTTGTTCAGCTGTAATTTGTTTTTTACAAGGCATTAATATGCACATCTTGTTGAACCTATCCACAACTACATACAAATAATCATGACCTTTCCTTGATAAAGGAAGACCTCCTACAAAATCCATAGAAACACTTTTGCATGGTCGTGAAGGCACTGGAAGTGGTGTGTAACATCCTAGTTTCCTATTACTATGCTTACTGACTACACACAATGAACAACCTCTAATAAAACGTGACACACTGTCAAGCATACGAGGCAAATAAAAATACCTCTGAATATTTGCCACTATTTTACTTACACCAAAATGTCCAGCAATAAGAGAAGTGTGCACTTCCCTTGTGACATTTACTCTCTCTCCCTAAGGAACACAAAGTTTTCCCAAATGATAAAATAGATTATCATGTACATGGTAGTCTAATTCCTCAACTTGGTGCCTTGACTCAAGTTTAAATATACCTCTTGAAAATCAGCATCATGTGTGTATTGTTCAACATAACTTTCAGGCATAACAGAATGATTCTTGAGTAAAATGGTTACATTAATAGCTAGTCTAGAAAGCATATCAACGACTCTGTTATAAATACCTTTCTTGTATCTGATTACCAAGTGGAATTGCTGTAAAAATCCCATCCAACGAAAGTTTCTTGACTGCTGCAATTTGGTTTGAGATTGAAGATATTGCAAAGGTTGATGATCAGTGTGAATAATGATTTCTTTACCCATCAAGTAATGCTTCCATTTCTTCACACTTTTCACCAATGCATAAAGCTCTTTATCATACGTAGGATAATTAATAGCAACACCATTAAAAATATTAGAATGAAATGAAAAGGGCTTACCATGCTATAAAAGAACTACACCCATGGCGTAGTCACTTGTATCTATTTGTATTTCAAAAGGTTGTTTAAAATCCGGCAATGCTAAAACTGGGACTAAACTGATCTTTTGTTTTAAAGCATCAAATGCTTTTTGTTGTTTGCCTCCCCACAGGAAGACAACCTTCACGTTGGTCAAATAATATAGTGGAGCTTCTATGGAAGAAAAATTAGCAATGAAATTCATCCAGTATTGCGCTACTCCTAGAAAACTACTTACTTCTGTAACTGATTTGGGTATTGTCCAATTCACAATGACCAAAACTTTAGAGGGGTCAATATTCATCTCACCTCTTCCAACTGTATGGCCCAAATACACTAAGGGAGTTTTCATGAATTCACATTTAGAGATATTCATTAATAATTGTTCTTTTCTCATGACATCCAAAACTTTCTTCAGATGCTTGACATGCTCTTCTTGTGATTTGCTAAATATCAAAATATCATCTAAATATACAATTACAAATTCATCAAGAAAGGATCTTAAAACATCATTCATAACTCTCATGAATGTAACTGGAGCATTGGAAATACCAAAAGGCATAACCATCCACTCAAACAACCCTTATTTGGTTTTAAAAGCAATCTTCCAAATATATTCTGCGGTTATTCTTACTTGATGATATCCACTTCTCAAGTCTAATTTAGTGAAATATATTTCATTTTTCAACTAATCTAGCAAATCATCTATTATGGGTAGTGGGTATTGATTCTTTACTATAATCTTATTTGAAGCTCTATAATCTACACACATGCGGCAGGTTTGATCTTTGTTGGGTACCAATACAATTCGTGAACCACATGGAGAAGTTGAGGGATAAAATACATCTTTATCCAACAATTCCTGGACTTGTTTCTTAATTTATAAACTTTCTAGAATTGACATTTGATACATACCGATGTTTGGGAGTGGACAATCTTGTTGTAGCTGAATTCCATGTTGAATTCCACTTTTTAGTGGCAATCCCTTTGGTTCTTGAAACATGTCTCCATATTGATTGACCACATCAACCAATTCAGCTTTCAGCTTCACATCACAACCTACAAATGATTCATGCTCTGTGTCATTTTTTTGCTTGATCATAAGAAGCACGAGATTCTTGCTGGAATTGACCAGTCACTTCATTTCCCCTGTGCTTTCTAAAGACAGACTAAGCTTTCTGCGATGGACTCTCACAATATACTCCATTCCGTCTTTGAAAAAATGATATTCATTCTCAAATCGGTGGAAAACGGCTTTCCTGTCATACAGATATGAGCTTCCCAACACAATCTTAGAAATATCTAATGGAACAACATCCAATTCGACTTCATCAATGAAATTGGAAGTGATTGCAAACCCAAAAATGCATTTCCATGTGACCTGCAAATTGGCATCCTTGGTTATCCAACCCAACGGATACAGTTTATGATGAGGCACGATTTCTAGATTCAATTTCTTGACCAAATCCGTAGAAATTAAGTTGCCCTGAGATCCACTATCAAACAGCATATCGATTTTTGTATCTTTGGAAATAACTTGGATATGGAACAGCTCAATTCATTTTTCCTCATTTGAAATGTTGTGGGAGTTATTTTTTGCGCTGGTGCTTGTCACGGCTTCCTCTTTGCTTGCTTTTGTAACAGCTTTTCCATTAGTGACTGTGGTTGTAATCTTGGTTTCATCTCATGAGTCGGAACCCAAGTCTTGTTGTGCAGCAACATTTCTCCTATGTTTCCCTTTATTGTTAGATTTCTTCAGTCTTAATTCAGAATGAAGCTTCCAGCAATGTGCTTCATCATGACCCTCTTTGGAACAATTCTTGCACACGGGTTTCTCCCCTTCCTTCTTAACAGAAGCATTTTTCTTTTGCTTTCCTTTTGATTTATTCCCTTTTTCACCAATCTGGAATGTCTTCTTCTTACCTTCTTCCTATACATTTTTCCCTCTTGCTTCAAGGTGTGTAGCTTGAACATAGACCTCATCAAGATTCATGGGACTAAATATAATAATGGTATGTCGAAGATAGTTATGCAACCCTCCTATGTATTTCAGACAATTATCTTATGACTATAAGTCTATTCCTAGCATAAGAGCACTTTTCCTAAACTCTTGAGTATACTCTTGCACATGTTGACCTTTCATATTTCTGAAATTTTTCTAATTCATGATAGTTTTTTGCATATGAGCTGAAGGGTAGAACTGTCCTTTTATAGCAGAAATCAAAATCATACCAAGTAATAGAGATCTTACCATGTTTTTTGATCTCATCTTGAGTCCTTGATTCCCACCATACAAGTGTTCCACCCTCCATTCTCAATGAAGCCAATTGAATTTTGATATCATCCTCTTGAAGGTTCTGAATTCTACAATACACCTCCAACTAACGAATCTAGTTATCTAGCTTCTCTGCATTAACTTCACCATTGTGCATAGGCAACTCGAATTTAACATCAACCTTTAGAAAACGTGATTTACCAATCCCTTTTGAAGAATGATGATGAATATGAGTAGCGGTGGTATTAGTGGAAGTGTGTGAAAATGCTTTGAAAGAAGAAGATAAAGAATATGGTGGAGATGGTGGAGGTTTTCATCCATTCCCATCTCCTCCTTTTCCTTTACCTCCTCCTAAAGATCCTTCTCCTTTGTGAGGCTTGGAGCTTTCTCCTTGTAATGTTTTGTTCTTCTCTTCATAGAGGATCTTCACCATCTCTGTCATATCAAAGAAATCCTTTATGAAGGTCTTCTTGTCTTCTATCATGATAGGTTCTCCTTCATGAGACATGGTCTTTGAAGATCAACTACAACTTCTGCAACTTGAGGATGTACTGGTGTAGAAGACTTTGGCAACCTTGCTTTTCTTCCATTTGACCCAATTTCAGGGCTTTCAACTAGCTTCCCTTCTCCTCTTTTGAGTTTTAACCTTGAAGGACATAAACTTGCAAACAATTAAATCCTTCTTTCAAAAAGAAACTCTAGTAAGCAAAAACCAGACCTCTGATACCAACTTGATCTGAAATGGAGCATATTAGTAATGTTGTGCTAATTCCCCATTCAGAATAAAACTCAATATGCTTATCATTTTCTTATCAATTGCTTCAGGATTCAATATTTTTGCTTAATTAATTGATTCCCATGAAATTTTCTTATGTAAATGTTAGAAATAATTTAACATAAAACATATGTTGAACAGCAAAGAAAATCTGTCAGGCCAAGAGTAACTCCAGTTTGGCAGAAAACTGATGCAATTAATTTCATTAGATAACTATTGTTATATACAAAGAATGTGACTGCTCAGTTCATCTTCTTGATGACTGTTCACATTCCAAATTCACCCAATCACAGAGGAATAGGTGTCAACATTCCCCCCTTAATCTGAAGGGATGTTGGTGAGTCCAAGCATCGTTCTGAACTTTTCAAGCTTTTCTCTTCCAATCGCTTTGGTGAAGATGTCTGCAATTTGCTCATTTGTGGAACAATGACGGAGATGGATTGTTTTGGCCTCAACATGATGTCGAATCAGATGATATTTAGTATTGATATGATTTGTTCGATCATGGAACTTTGGGTTCTTGGCCAACTTTATTGCAGAGGTGTTGTCAATCATGAGTGGAGTTGATTGTACTTGTTTTACCTGCAAATCTTCAAGAATTTTCCTGAGCCACACAATTTCTTTTGTTGCTTCAACTGCTGCAACGTATTCTGCTTCTGTTGTGGAATCTGCTGGAACTGATTGTTTGTGTGATCTCCAGGAGACAGCTCCTGATCCAAGACTCATAGTATATCCTGAAGTAGATACTCCAGTTTCTTTGTCTCCATCGAAGTCTGAATCAGAGTATCCAATCAAGCTAAATTCGTCCACCTGTGTATACCTGATTCCAAGGTCTTGAGTTCCCTTCAAGTACCTTAGAACTCTTTTTGCAGCAGACCAATGTCCCTCACAAGGCTTTTGCATAAACCTGGAGAGGATTCCAACAGCAAATGAAATGTCTGGTCTGGTAGTAGTGAGATAGATGAGACTTCCTATAAGTTGTTTGTACTTTGTTGCATCCTCAAATTCCTTTCCTTTAATAGATGTGAGCTTTAAGTTTTGTTCCATTAGGGTAGAAAGAGGATTTCATTCTGTCATGCCAAATCTATTTAACAAATCTCCAATGTATTTCTTTTGAGAAAGAAATATGGATTTTGGATGTTGGGTTACTTCAATGCCAAGATAGTAATGAACATAGCCCAAATCAGTCATTTCAAATCTTTTTCCTTATTCTTTCTTTATGGATGCAATATAACTTTCATTGTTCCCTGTCATTAAAAGATCATCTACATATACCACAAGATATACAATTGTTTTGCCAACTTTCTTGACAAATAAAGTTGCATCATCAAGATCAAAATGATTGAAATTGAGTTTCAGAAGACACTCAGTTAGTTTTTCATACCAGGCTCGTTGTGCTTGTTTGAGGCCATACAAGGATTTCACAAGTTTGCATACTTTATGTTCATGTCCTTTCACAAAAAAGCCTTCAGGTTGGGACATAAAAACATTCTCTTTTAGATCTCCATTCAAGAAAGTAGTTTTTACATCCATTTGATGGACTTTCCAACCGTTCTGAGCTGTTAGTGCAAAGAGTGTATGGATGGTAGCCCATTTTGCTGTGGGGAAAAAAGTCTCCTCGTAATCGACCCCTTCCTTTTGTGCAAAACCTTTTGCCACAAGCCTAGCTTTGTGCTTGTCAAGTGGACCATCAACTTTATACTTGTTCTTGTAGACCCACTTGCAGCCAATTGGTTTGGTTCCAAATGGAGGATCAACCAGCTTCCAAGTGCCATTCTTTATGAGGGCATCATACTCCTTTTGCATCTCTTCCATTCATCATGAGAAGCAACTTCTTTAAAGGAAGTTGGTTCAAAAACTGTAGACAAGTTCAATTCACAATCATAAGAAACATCCATATCAACAGGTGAATTAGAGTCATCTACATCACCTCCATTTTGTCGGTTTGAATTTCTGGTTCCTGTTTTTCCAATTTCATCAGGATGAACACTTCAAGTGTCTTTGTCAGCCATTTTGGGGGACCTTTCTGAGATGGTCCAGGCTGCTCTGTTGATTGAGTGACTAGAATCAAGATCTGAGTCTCCCCAAT
>APFE031623715.1:31642-46901 GCA_000404065.3 Pinus taeda
ATATATTTTTATATTTATGTTTTTTAACTAATCAACATTTAAAAAAAAAATAAAACAACTTGAAAATTCGTTAAGTAACCATAATTTAAATTTTTTTTTTTGAGATAATAAATTTTAAAGTGTGAAAAATAAGTCCTCTAAAAAAAATGTATGCTACATCAACACGTTGCATCTACACATTTCAAAATCAACATGAAAATCACTAATATCTAAAAACAAATATTTCTATTTGATACATAAGAAAATTTAAAATGTCAAAAATATGCTCCCAACAAAAACAAGTGTATTCTGTTTAACCACTTTTGAAAATCGGGTCACATTTTTACTACCCCTATAAAACGAGTAATCGTATCGGTTATTTAAAGTGCCAAAAACTAAGCTTTAAAAAACACATGTGTGTTCTGGATAACCTCTTTTCGAAATCGAGTCACTTTTTTGCTATCTCTACAAAACGGGTAACAATATGGGTTCCCGTTTCAGAGTTTACATTGTTTTGAGAAGTCATCAATAAAAATGACAAAATATTTGTGTCTAGAAGTGGAGGCTGTTGAGAAATTTCCACAGACATTAGAGTGGATCCTTTCCAAGAATACATATGCTTTATTGTCCCGATCAATCTGGATTTTATGTACTTCACCAGAGTACATCCTTTGCATAAATCCTGCTACTCAAGTGTTCCTTTGGGGAGGCCAGTGGTTATTTGCTACATAATCTTCAAAGCTCCATAATGCAAATGTCTAAGTGTTCTGTGCCAAAGTTCACTGACGCCGTGTCTCTACACTTTCTCTGCCTTAGTGCTTAATGCAACACAATCTTCAACATCTAGCTTATATAGGTTCTTCACGTAAACACCAATTCGCTTCACCTAGCATATGCCTATGTGTTAGTAATGCTTTCCCTTTTTGAATCATATCATAACCATGGTTTTCCAAAACTATAATAGAGATGAGATTCTTCTTTAGGCCTGGAACAAACATGACATCCTTGAGTCTGAGAGGGATCCCAACTCCCTCTAAAACACGACTATACCAATATTGGTCGCATTGTACCTTTTGTTGTCCCCCAACTTGATGTGCATCTGGAGATCTTTCTCCTCTAGGTCACTGGAAAAGTATCTTCACCTTGTCATGTGGAACAAGACATCAGATTCCATGTACCACATGCTTCCCACCACTGTACCGACCATGCATGCAATATGGGTGAATTTAAGCTATAACTGTGAAGCCAAGGCTTTACCTGCTGCTCCTTCCGAGGTCTTCTTTCTTGACTTGTTGTGTGGATGAGGTCTTCTTTCTTGACTTGTTGTGTGGAGACTTCGTGGCATATTGCCTGAATTCATGATAACTGAAGCATTTAATTTTGGACAATCTTTCTTCTTGCCCCCTTGGCTCGATTCTGGTTTGGCTTGAAATTTCTTCCCTTTTCCCTTGTTTCCCTTTCCAACCAATGAAATTTTTTCTTCATCCTCTCCCTTGGATGAAATTCCATCTCTGGTATTCATCCTTATCAAATCAGACCAAAAGTGTTCCCAATTCGATAGTTTTTCTCTCACATTCACTGAATCTTGGTAGATATTCCAGCTCTTAGGAAGGTTTAGAAGGGACAGGTTTACTAATTCATCATCTGTAACAATAACACCAACTCCTGCAAGGTCATCATGAACTTGTGTGAACCTGATGAGATACTGCTGAACAATGTCATTCTTTTGCATCTTCATATTTCAAAGTTTATCCTTGAGTGCCAATTTCCTATGGTCGCTGCTATTCCGGAACATATCTGTTAGTTCCTGCCATATTGCGTAAAGAGTTTCTTCCCATGGAGATTTACGACAATGTAGTATCACATTCCCTCCACGATTATTTTGCTCACCTTGGCTACATTTTTCTTCCATTGTGCTAGGTTCTGGGCATCAGAATCTGTTGGTTTTTCAACATCTCTCTTGATGTATTACAGCAAGCCATTGTCATCATGCACTACATCCATGTGATCCTTCCATGAAATGAAATCATAGCTACCTTCCAAGACATACTCTAGTCTTAGTTCATTGAAGGCCATGTTCCCAACTCTTAAGAGATCCTACTACACTAAATTGTAAATTCAAACCTCCCTAGAAATAACTTTGAAATTCCTACTTTAATGTCAATCTTACTCTGATACCATGTAAAAATTATGGTGTAGATTTGCAACTGCTTATGAAATTTTAATCAAAATTACAAGACACAAACCTACTCTATTACTTAACGAAATTTAATTCACAATTTAGAACATCAATCACAAACATGCAATGAGAAATAAGACACATGCACACAATATTTTTCTAGGGGAAAGCAATCTGCTGAAAACCCCTATGCCTGCTTGCATTAATACGATGAATATATATGTATTACAGTTGCTTTGATCAACTGAGCACAATGTGCCAGTGAATAACCTCTCTCTGCTCACTTAGAACCTCTGACCCAGACTTAGTCAATTTCTGCCTCTACTTGAGCCCCTATTTCCTTGCATAATTCCTTGAGAAAATAAGCCCCTATTACTTAGGAATTTCTCCAAAATGGATTGTGCAATCCCTAGGATTGATCAACTAACTGCATGCAACACTTGTACACTCAAGACTAGTTTACAACTGATGTTACACTACCTTGGAATCTCCACCACAGCTAGGGAACTCAAATTCTTTGCATGCACTAGCTATTTTGGGTTGATCGATTAGTTAACTTGATGATCATTGAGTTAGATTGAAGTCTCACTACACAATTGACCTTCCACTAGTTCCTCCAGCAATTGGAACTAGTTTAATTGAAAACAACTTGAAATCACTGACTTTGATTGCTACAAATTAACAACCACACATGCTTAATTGAACTCTAACTCCTCCAACTCGAATTTACTGAGTAAACTAGGTGACACAAGCCATGTCAAACAAGTTCACTGCATCCAAGTTGGCTATTGTTGTGGAAATTCAAATTTTCTCGATTTAATCAAGGAAAAATCAAATTCATAATTTCTTGCTGCATGTTTCAACACTTCCAAGTCTATAGAATCAATGGTATTTTCTTTGAAGGTATCATCATTTTAATTTTTTATCAAGAAATACATTCAATGCTTTGAAGACAAAGGTAATACGTTTTGAATAAATGTCCCTCCTTATGGAAATACAAGCATATTGACCTCCTCTTTTAGGAAAACGTGGAAGTGTTCCCTTGAGATTCATGTGTACACAAGGAAGGAAGAGGCTTAGACTCATATGTACATGAGGAAGGAGTAGCCTTAGTGTGGGCACACTCATGAGGAGATATTTCACCCAAGTTTCTAAATGTGATTTTACATGGATAATTTTACAAAATATGTCTTTCAAAGTAGGGAATTTGAGATTGGAAAAAAAGAGGAATGATATAAAAATGATAGTTGTTTTTTTTTTTAATGTAGGAGAGAGGTTATTATGATTTTATTTATTTATTTTTATAAACTTTATTATGACTTGGGAGAACACATTCTTTTAGATTCTTGGACTTGGAAATGTACTCCTCAATATAAAAAAAATATTCCACTTTGGGGTTGGAGAGCTTTGTTTTAAGTTTATTGAATTTGTATGACCAAGTTTTAATAATGATTTTTGAGACAATCATTTATTTTATTTTATTTTGAATATTTTTATTAATTTTATTTTTGGAACCCCATTTTTTTTGTTGAGATTCCTTATTGGTTTAATATCTTGTTACATTACATTTTTATTTATAAATTTATGTAATGAAAATTTTGTTTTGATAGCATAGACTTTGATTATGATCCTTAATATGATAAATTTATTTATATCATTCAAAATACTCTTGGAGTGTGTACATCCTTTTACATGACTTTTAATTAATCTGAAGGGCTATGTTTGATATTTGTTTCACATCTTCCAATGAGGGAGCTTTTGAGCATGACTTCACTATGGAGTATTGCACTGCTATCTTTTTCCTATAGGAGAATGCCAACATTTTCCCATGTTTAAGATTAAGGTCCCCAATGTTTCCATCCAAGGTGAATCTAGAATTATGTCAACATGTTTTTTCATATTTGTAACATTGAATTGCGAGGATATGAAATTATAATAATCAATTATTAGTTGGAAATTGTTTACTCCATATTATTTGGGTTGAAAAAGTAATTATATTGAAGAATTAGATTTGATATTTGTTTCAAGTCTTCTAATGGAATCAATTATTAGTTGGAAATTGTTTATTTTGTTTATTTGATATTATTTTCAATTCAAAAAATTCATTATTTTACACTATATTTTGATATAGAATTAATAATTACCACAAAATGGCCAATTACATCATGTCTCAAAAAACTTGAACCCATGTAGTTGGGGGAAAGTTGGAAATTGTTTATTTTGTTTATTTGATATTATTTTCAATTCAAAAAAATCATTATTTTACACTATATTTTGATATAGAATTAATAATTACCACAAAAAGGCCAATTACATCATGTCTCAAAAAACTTGAACCCATGTAGTTGGGGGAATAATTTGTTTTGTAAACCACTTCAACTAAGATCCTTTGACATCACTAACTCAATTGACTAATTCTTGTTGTCAAAACACCTTGCTACAACAATTTTTATTATTTAAAAATATATTAATGTCAATATATTTTCTCTAATAACTTTATTAAATTTTAATAACATACAAACACTATTTTAACGATCAAAACAAGATCTTTTTATATTTTCATTATTAACTTTTATATTTTTATCAAAAACTTCTAAAAAATATTATATCATTATATAAATTTATATTTTCCATAACAATCAATAAATACACAAAGTAAAATAATCTTTCTTTTATTCTTTTATATTTTTTTTAAACTTTATTTTATTTTTTTTCTATAAATTTAGTAGAACACCAACACTATTTTGATAATTAAAACAAGAGCTTTTTATATTTTCGCTATTTAAATTTTTATTTTATTTTTGTCAAAAAGATAATATTATTTTAACCATTTATATATTCGATATTAATGAATTTTACGAAATTGATAAAAAAAAAATATTTTTCCTTTATTCTTTTCATTTTTATTATTAAACTTTAATTTATTTAAAAATTATAAAAATATTATCATTATGAAATATATATATTTCTTTAATAATAAATAAACCCACAAAGTACAAAAGTTGGATGAAAAATAACATACTTCTATTCCATATTGCACGCAAGCAATCTTATACTTTATTCTTATCACATAATCCTGCAAAGTACAAAAATTGGATGCGAAATATTATAGTTTCATTCGATGAGAAATGATATAGTTTCTTGTTTTATTCCACATTGCGCACAAGCAATCTTATACCCATACTTTATTCTTTTCAAGTTGCTTGTAACCTTTTATTTCCAACATTATGTTATACCATTCCCTTTTATGGCTTTATGTTCAAACATATTTCTTTATTTTTATTTTAATACTTTTCCCGTTTTGATAACCATGTGTCGAATATATCTTTTAATTTTTAGTTTTCTTTATAAACATATAATTTTATTAGTCCCTGCCATCTGGCAATGGTCAGGGACTATAGTAATCGATAATGCTCTTCTTAGCATTAGTCTGGCGGTTTGTTAATTCGACTAATCACACTATAATCAAACTTTCTCGACGAAGACCGATTCGCCCCGATTCGCCCTCCAAAGTTTTTCGATATAGATTTTTTTACCTTCTTATTTGGCCTCTTCCCGAGGTGGAAGAGGCTAGACTATATGTTATTTTGGTTTTACACTGTTCATTTTTTCAAAATGTTTTAGCCTACATAACTAATGTTAACATTAGTTTGAGGCATCAAAAGTTTGAGACATTAGTTTGAGTAGCTTGTTTGCAGTTAGTTGCTCGGAGTTGTTGGCAGGTAGTTACAAGTGTATGTGAGAGATTAGAGGTGTATGTGAGCATGTGTTACAGTTGGATGGAAGATCTGCGCCTCTTCCTAAAACTGTCTGAGTTGTTTGAGCATCTCCTGGATGCTCTGGTCTTCATAGAGCGCAAATGTTATTTCTTCTATCCGTCTGAGAGAGATAGTAGCTCTGGCTGGGCTTGTACCCAGTCTCTCACGCCAGCGTCGTAATGGATCGGCCCATTAGTAATTGCAGGATCTCATGGCGCTTCTTCATCGACCAGGGGAAAAACCCCGCCACCAACTTAAACGATGGGGCGGGCGAGCAAGCTGATCTCCTGGACCACCCCATCGTCTGCTTATGGTAATAGCTTTTTCATGGTAAGGTCTTAAACCCATCACAGTACCTGGTTGTTAAGGCAGTGAACATAATTGGAAATCTGGTTTGTTTACAAGAGTTATTTCTGAATAGATGCTACAATCTGTGTTAACTTCCTTAGAGCATTGGAAATCTTTCAAAGCTAAGAATTCTAGAAATGGAAGAAAACTATAGTTTATCAGTGCTTCCACCTAGTTTTTCTAGACTTACTTCATTGGAGCATCTAAAATCAGGTGGGTGTCGCCTTCCATAGGATATTGGAGATTTTTCATCATTAGAAGTTCTATGCCTGAAATCATACAAATTTTCCTCCCTGCCTGCAAGTTTTAGCAGTCGTCCTCGATTAAATAAACTTTACCTGCAGCACTGCACATAACTCATAGAATTATCAACTTTTCCAAAAGAACTGCTTGAACTATTTATTGAAGATAATACACAATTGCAGAGAACTTATTGAATTGCCTGATTTTGCATCCCAGCAATCCTTGCAAAACCTTTCAATTTCAAAATGTGAAAATGTTAAACATATTGCAGGTTTGGAATGGCTGAGATCATTGAGAAAATTGCATGTGGCTGGTTGTGGATTGCATGTGGCACGTAACAACAACTCTACATTGAGACCTTTCCAGTTAATCAAGGTATCATTCATCATCATCTTCTGAGGACTACTATTAAGTCTATTATTTGGTTCTCAAAATATTACAATGAGTTAAATCAAACCTGTTGTATTTACTTTGTTTTTCAAAATTTTCACTGAAATCTAAATTTTAAGCAAGATCTCTGTACATTTACATAGCAGTAAGTACAATTACGTCATGGAAATTTTTCAAATTTCTAAGAAATGATAACACTGACCATTATTCACACTGATTTAAACTACAAGAAACACATTGTCTAGAGTTATTCAACTTTTCTGCAAATGGGGTTCCAAAGAGTTTACAACACAAAATGCAGACCAGTGGAGATGATTTGGCACTCCCAGCTGTCGCTGAGCGAAGGCATACTCTTACAAATCCCATGCGATTCAGGGATCTTTCAGTTCTAGTCGGTGAAGCAGCACCGTCTAAAGATCCATCACTTCGCTCGGCACCTCTGATGCGAGTAATAGCAGGAGTTAAGTCGACTGAGCTACTCAATTGTGGATGTTGTGCATTTTGGCATCAAAAAATTTAATACTATATCTTTCACTGCCCCTCGAATGACGAATTCGAGCACCCTTGGCGATAGAGCGCCACGATTCCTCGGTTGTTCTTGTTGTGTAGCCCTCTGACGGTGTTGTTTTTGTCTGTCAGTGAGCTTGCCTCTGCTAGCCACGATGCCCCGTTAATATGATACAATGTCCTGTTGCTCAGATGCCTCATCCATTGGTGGTTATTAATCTCGATCAGGAATGCTCTTGGTTTTGGAACTAGATCAAGATCAACTGTTGCTACCATTACCTATGCTTCTGTGTCCTATACCTTAACCTCTGCTGGTTCAACTGCTGCTTGAATAGGGTCAAAATAATTTCGAACAGGCTCTGCCTTTGGTACCTATACTTATGCTTCTATCTATACTGGAGGATCTGCTGCTGCTTTCATTGTCCTAAACATGAAGACAAGTTTCATTTTCATGTGATGTGTTCCATTTTCCTGACGCATGAAGACAGGTTTCTTTTTCTATCGGCATGCCATGTTTCATTTTCTTTCACTAACCACGTGG
Organism: Pinus taeda; assembly: GCA_000404065.3. Taxonomy (NCBI): domain Eukaryota; kingdom Viridiplantae; phylum Streptophyta; class Pinopsida; order Pinales; family Pinaceae; genus Pinus; species Pinus taeda. The sequence continues at coordinate 39,588 of APFE031623715.1, forward strand.
TTTCTTCGGCTAGTGGGAATCTACTTTATTTGTGTCGAGATATCTAGTTTAGTTTAGTTTGTGGTTCTCCGGTATAACCTCTTCTTTATTAGTTTAACCCATGCTTTCTTTTGGACATAACTTGGTTTCTGTGTATTGGTTCTTGGGTATAACCTCATCTTTATTAGTTTAACCCATGCTTTCTTTTGGACATAACTTGGTTTCTATGTATTGTGTTATTTGTTCGTTTAACCCTTAGGTTTTTTTCCCTTTCGTGTATAACACATATGGTATATTGTGTTGTGTTGTGTATTGGTTCAACCTGATGTTTTTGGCTTTAATGCGTTGTGTATTGCGCCATGTGCACCAGCCATAGATTTAAGGCTCGGTTTCCTCAATAATTTGTTATACCCTTGTGTCGTGTGCATGAGCTGGATTTAAGGCTCTGTTTTCTCTCCAAGAATTTTACCCTTGATGGGCTCTGTTTCCCATTCAATGGTTTTACCCTACACTACCATTTCTATTACATTAATTTTTTCATTCATGGCTTCAATCCACGCATATCTCTGGATTTAGCTTAACGTGTGGCTTCTTTCACTGTATTGTGCGCCGTATTTTATTTTAACTCGAGGTTTTTTATTATTGCCTGCTGTGCTGTGTATAAGTTTAATTCGTGGTATTTTTTATTATAACCTACTTTGTATTGTGTTTTTTGATACTTTAATCCATGGTTTTTAACCCTTGTATATTTCATAAGTAACCAACAAGTCATGAACAGGCAGAATGTTATGGATAATGTAGAACATTTTGACAAAAGCTCTCTTAAAAAGGCAGTAAAACTTTTCAACACGGTTTTACCAAGGATGGTGTTTGTCTCAGTACATTGTACTAAGGCAACTCATTACACTGTGAAGATCCTCTAACATTTCTTTTGAGAAAATAATAGCTCGCATAGCTTTTTTAATCTTTATCATCTTATCTAGCCTTTCCTCGATACTTTTGTTGAGTTTGGCTATGGCTTCTTTAGGGGATATTTCGTCTTCGTTGGTTACAAAGACGTGTTCTATTCTTGACACTTCTGATGGGATGGTACGTGCCAAGTCTTTGGACTCATTGGAAGACGGGTCATCACCGGGTTCTATTTGGCCTCCAGGATTTTCATATATGACAACCGATGTTGCTCGTGACACTTAAAATCCTTGGCTTTGTCTTTCCAACCTCGCCCTTGCTCGCGTTCGCCGAGATTCAGTTTCAAACAACTGAGCAAGAGGGATGTCGGAATCTATTTCGAGGACCATTTTTCCCTTCTTTTTCCGCCTTACCCGTCATTTAAACACAAGCTAAAGCCCTGTCTATATTCCCAGCAAGTTGATCTCCTTATGTTGGATTGAGTTGTAAATACCCTTCTTTCCTAGTATTCAAATAAGCTCCGCTTCCTGGGCCCCTCTCTGATAAGGAAGCAAACATAAAGTACTTCGCACATGGTACCTTTATTCAAAAAGACCTTCCTCTTAGCTAAGTCAGCTGGGATGAATAATAAAGACGATACGAGACTTCGAAGACTCGTTGAAGATCATCTTTCCTGGGCTGTGACTAGTTCAACGCTCAAGTCCCCCTCCAGCTCAAGGCAAGGCAGGGAGAAACATTAGTTGCTGAAATGGCTCAACCAACCGATGAATCGAACCACTGAGTTGACCTCCTTTCATTAGGCAAGGGTGCATCCATATAATTTCATCTTTGTTCATGAGGGAGATCTTAGGTGCAATTATGGTTAATTTTACACCTTAACGAATACGCCAAGCTGGCACTCCTGTTTCTCTAGTAAATGAAAGATAGATGAACGGGATGTTAACACTAGCACTTCTAGATACAAGACTTCGAAGACTCGCTGAAGATCATCTTTCCTGGGCTGCGACTAGTTCAACGCTCAAGCCCCCCTCCAGCTCAAGGCAAGGTAGGGACCAGCTGCCATGCAGCCTTTCTTGTTTTATTAATTTCTTCTCGAATCAAAATGATTCCTCGATAACAATTTATTTTATAAATCTATAATTTCACTTTTTTCAGTTAAATTTTGTCAAAATTTTTCATTAATTCATTAAAAAGGTATAATAAATAAACATGAAACTCATTGTTCTTTTAGGTTCATTTTGATTGGATTTGTTAGTTTGGAGAGTGGTACACAAACTAAGTAGAAAGTATCATTTTTACATTGATCCCCAGAGACAAAAAAGCTAGATTGTCAAAAGCACATGAAGAACAAGAAAACAACCAACAAACAACATAAGTCAAGGGTGAAGATCTAGTGCATGTGCAGCACTCGGGGCCACAACAAGGCCAGGTTCCTTACGGGCATGAAATTCAATGTGAGCGAGGCACACCTCCATCTCATCCAGACGTTCACTAGCTTAACGTTGGCTTTGGAGCAAATACACTAGGTAGTCCATAATGTTCTACTGGTTATATTGGATATTGTTGAGGAATGTAATAACCTCATTCTTCTCTTCATATCACCATTGTTGAATGTATTTTGAGTTAGCTGAGATGTTTCGCAACTGCTTAGCTATACAATCCAACATGGGTGACTGCTTTACTTGACCTGACAACTGGGCCCCAGCCCAAGCCTCTCCCACCACCACATCTCCATCACTAGCCATGTCCTCATTCGCTGCCCTTTCCCTACTAGCCCACTCCCTTGGCTAGCCTCGAGGTCCTGCTCCCCGTCGGGCTTGATCGCACTTGTGCAACATGACACCAGAAAATGGGTCTTCAAATTGTAGGGAGCAAACAACCCACTGCCAGAGGTCCCTTTGCTCCAATCCTTTGGATAAAATGAAGCCATGTTGTAATTCCAATGCCTCCTGACATGTCCAATGCACTAGAGTTGGCACTATCCTTTATGGTAAGTCAAATAAATGTTGGCACTATGATAGGGATTCCCTGCGGAACCTCTAAGATGAAAATGCCATCCAATTGCGTTCCTCCTAAACCCCGGTTCAAAAATTCACCATAGAATTGCACGCTTCCAAGGAAGGAACTGAACCGAGCATACCAATTCCCCAATACATAACCAAAATGAGAATTAAACCAAACTGGAGGTACTAAGATCACCACGTCGCCACCAAGGGTTTGAAGGATTTTTCAAAAGTTGACCATTTTCCTTTACCATTTATAGATCAGGTCCTTGAAACCCTTTATGGGAAAATGTTTTTTTCATTCTTAGATGGGTTTAGTGGCTACAACTAGATACAAATTGCCCTAGAGGATCAAGATAAAACAACCTTTACCCTCCCTTGGGGAACTTTCGCATACATAGTACTCCCCTTTGGACTCTGCAATGCGCCAACAACTTTTCAGAGGGAAATACTAAGAATTTTTTCTGATTTGTTGGATGACTGCCTTGAAATCTTCATGGACGAATTTACACCTTATGGTGATTCTTTTGAAATAACATTAGCTAATTTACAAAAAGTGTTGGAACGTTATATAGAGACTGATTTTGCTTTGAGCACCGAAAAATTTCACATGATGATGACTAAAGGGATCGTGTTGGGACACTTATTTTTTGCTAACGTGATCAAGGTAGACCCTACTAAAATAGGGGTAATCTTGAAAATTTCAACTCCCAAGATGCAAAAAGAGGTACATAGTTTCTTGGGACATGCAAGGTATTATAAAAGGTTTATAGAGAATTTCTCAAAATTGCATCACCATTGTTCTCCTTATTTATGAAAGATGTGGAATTTTTGTGGACATGAAAGTGTGAGCATGCCCTTTTTAAGATGAAATGTTGTGTCTCTACAACCCCTGTTTTACGTGGAACTAATTAGGATCTGTCGTCTGAGATATCTACAGATGCATCTGATATTGCTGTAGGTGTTGTTTTGGGTCAGCTGGAGGATAGGAAACCTTATAGTATTTATTACATAAGTAAGAATTTGACTCCGGTTGAGCTCAACTACACAGTGATCGAGAAGGAATTCCTAGCAGTAGTGTCCATCAACAGGTTTCGACATTATATTACCGGGTATCAAGTATTTGTACACACTGACCACTCTGCCATTCGTTTTTTAATGAATAAGCCAATTACGAATGGTATAATTGCATGTTGGTTATTTTTGTCACAGGAATTTGATATCACAATCGTAAATAAACTTACAAAAGATAATGTAGTTGTCAGGCCAGGCAGTAACTCCATTAGGCAGAAAACTGATTCGTATTATTAATTCAATTAGGTAGGTCTATTATACACATTAAGGAGAGACTATTCAGTTCATATCCCGATGACTATTCACATTTATCATTTATTTATTTACAATAATTCACCCAATCACAAGGATTAGGTGTCAACATTCCCCCCCTTAATCTGAAGGGATGTGGTGAGTCCAAGCATCATTCTGAATCGTTCAAGCTTTTCCCTTCCAAGTGCTTTGGTGAAGATGTCTGCAATTTGCTCATTTGTGGAACAATGATGGAGTTGGATTGTTTTGGCCTCAACATGATGTCGAATCAGATGATATTTAGTATTGATATGCTTCGTTTGATCATGGAACTTTTGGTTCTTGGCCAACTTTATTGCAGAGGTATTGTCAATCATGAGTGGAGTTGATTGTACTTGTTTTACCAATCTTCAAGAATTTTCCTGAGCTACACAATTTCTTTTGTTGCTTCAGCTGCTACCACGTATTTTGCTTCTGTTGTGGAATCTATTGGAACTGATTGTTTGTGTGATCTCCAGGAGACAACTCCTGATCCAAGACTCATAGCATATCCTGAAGTAGATACTCCAGTTTCTTTGTCTCCATCGAAGTATGAATCAGAGTATTCAATCAAGTTGAAGTCGTCCACCTGTGTATACTTGATTCCAAACTCTTGAGTTCCCTTCAAGTACCTTAGAACTCTTTTTGCAGCAGACCAATGTCCCTCACAAGGCTTTTCCATAAACCTAGAGAGGATTCCAATAGCAAATGAAATGTCTGGTCTGGTAGTAGTTAGGTAGTTGAGACTTCCTACAAGCTGTCTATAATTTGTTGCATCCTAAAATTCTTTTCCTTTAATAGATGTGAGCTTTAAGTTTTGTTCCATTGGAGTAGTAAGAGGATTGCACTCTGTCATGCCAAACCTGTTCAACAAATCTCCAATGTATTTCTTTTGAGAAAGAAATATGGACTTTGGATGTTGGTTTACTTCAATGCCAAGATAGTAATGAACATAGCCCAAATTAGTCATTTCAAAACTTTTCCCCAATTCCTTCTTTATGGATGCAATGTAGCTTTCATTGTTCCCTGTCATCAAAGATCATCTACATATACCACAAGATATACAACTGTTTTGCCAACTTTCTTGACAAATAAAGTTGCATCATCAAGATCAAAATGTTTGAAATTGAGTTTCAGAAGATGCTCAGTTAGTTTTTCATACCAGGTTCGCAATGCTTGTTTGAGGCCATACAAGGACTTCACAAGTTTGCATACTTTATGTTCATGTCCTCTCACAGCAAATCCTTCAGGCTGGGACATAAAAACATTCTCTTTTAGATCTCCATTCAAGAAAGTAGTTTTTACATCCATTTGATGGACTTTCCAACCGTTTTGAGTTGCTAGTGCAAAGAGTGTCCGGATGGTAGCTCATTTTGTTGTGGGGGCAAAAGTCTCCTCATAATCGACTCCTTCCTTCTGTGCAAAACCTTTTGCCCCAAGCCTAGCTTTGTGCTTGTCAAGTGAGCCATCAGCTTTATACTTGTTCTTGTAGACCCACTTGCAGCCAATTGGTTTGGTTCCAAATGGAGGATCAACCAGCTTCCAAGTGCCGTTCTTTATGAGGGCATCATACTCCTTTTGCATTGCTTCTTTCCATTCATCATGAGAAGCAGATTCTTTAAATGAAGTTGGTTCAATATATGTAGACAAGTTCAATTCACAATCATAAGAAACATCCATATCAACAGGTGAATTAGAGTCATCTACATCACCTCCAGTTTGTCGGTTTGCATTTCTGGTTCCTGTTTTTCCAATTTCATCAGGATGAACACTTTCAACTGTCATTGTCAGCCACTTTGGAGGACCTTTCTGAGATGGTCCAGGCTGCTTTGTTGATTGAGTTGGGAGTGAATCAATATTGAGTCTCCTAATTCTATCAATTACATCACTTAAAGCATCATCCGTTGTTGGAGTTTCAGTCGGGGGAGAGTATTCTTCAGAAGAAGATTGCACATGTTGATCTAGTATAGGAATCCCCCCTTCAAGATGTGGAATCTGATTTTCAAATTCTTGAAATGATTTCATTTTTTCGAATATATCCAAGCGATCAAGTTGCCGCTCAGCAAAATTGTCAGATTTGGATGATTCAAGAAAAATTACATCTCTAGGTATAACAAACTTTTTATTTTCTTCATCATAGAGGCGGTATGCTTTGGAGGTATTTGAATACCCCAAGAAAATACACTTACGACTTCTAGCACCAAGTTTGTTTCTATGTACCTTTGGTATCAAAGCATAACAGGTGGAACCAAAAATCCTGAGATGTTTGACTGAAGGAACATGTCCATACCACAATTCATAAGGAGTCTTGTTTCTTATAGCACTAGATGGACATCTATTCTTTATATATGCAGCACATAGAACAACATCAGCCCAAAACATTATCTTTACATTTTTGAAAAAAAGCATGGATCGTACCATATTCAAAATTGTTCTATTCATTCTTTCAGCTACACCATTCTGTTGGGGATTATAAGGCACAGTTGTTTGATGTTTAATCCCATGTTGGCGAAGATATTGTTCAAATTCATTTGATGTATATTCTTTCCATTATCAGTGCGAATAGACCCAATATGAGATTGTGCATCATTTTCAATCCATTTATGAAAAATTCTTGAATGTTAGGAAAGCATCAGATTTGTTCTTCAATAAATAAACCCAACACATTCTGGTGTAGTCATCAATAAATGTCATGATATATTTATTTCCATTTGCAGAAGGAACAGGCATTGGACCACATAAATCTGAATGAATAAGTTCAAGCTTCCTATGTTCTCTTGAATGTGAGTCATGAAAGGATTGTTTGCTATGCTTTCCTAGAATGCAAGCATCACATTGCTTAAGATTTCTAGGAATTGTAGGCAAACCAGCAACAACATTTTTCTTCAATAAACGGAGACTGTCATAGTTTAAATGTCCAAATCTAGCATGCCATAATAAACTTGATGGAAGTGTACCTTCTTCATGATGAGAAATATATGAGAAATGTTGTGCATGAGCAGATGTTCCTTGAAGTTTGAGAAGTCTTTCTTCTTCTATTCCCCTCATGACAAGTGAGTGATCAGATGATTTTCTCACC
>APFE031623715.1:53742-98839 GCA_000404065.3 Pinus taeda
TATACAATTGTTTTGCCATCTTTCTTGACAAATAAAGTTGCATCATCAAGATCAAAATGATTGAAGTTGAGTTTCAGAAGATGCTCAGTTAGGTTTTCATACCAGGCTCGTGGTGCTTGTTTGAGGCCATACAAGGACTTCACAAGTTTGCATACTTTATGTTCATGTCCTTTCACAGCAAATCCTTCAGGCTGGGACCTAAAAACATTTTCTTTTAGATCTCCATTCAAGAAAGCAGTTTTTACATCCATTTGATGGACTTTCCAACCGTTTTGAGTTGCTAGTGCAAAGAGTGTCCAGATGGTAGCCCATTTTGCTGTGGGGGAAAAAGTCTCCTCATAATTGACCCCTTCCTTCTGTGCAAAACCTTTTGCCACAAGCCTAGCTTTGTCCTTGTCAAGTGAGCCATCAAATTTATACTTGTTCTTGTAGGCCAAGTTGTAGCTAATTGGTTTTGTTCCAAATGGAGGATCAACCAGCTTCCAAGTGCCATTCTTTATGAGGGCATCATACTCCTTTTGCATCACTTCTTTCTATTCATCATGAGAAGCAGCTTCTTTTAAGGAAGTTGGTTAAAAATATGTAGACAAGTTCAATTCACAATCATAAGAAACATCCATATCAACAGGTGAATTAGAGTCATCTACATCACGTCCATTTTCCCGGTTTGAATTTTTGGTTCCTGTTTTTCCAATTTCATCAGGATGAACACTTTCAAGTGTCTTCATCATCCACTTTGGGGGACATTTCTGAGATGGTCCAGGCTGCTCTGTTGATTGAGTTGGGACTGAATCAAGATTGAGTCTCCCAATTCTATCAATTACATCACTTAAAGCATCATCCGTTGTTTGAGTTTCATGCAGGGGAGAGTGTTCTTCAGAAGAAGATTCCACTTGTTGATCTAGTATAGGAATCCCCCCTTCAAGATGTGGAATCTGATTATCAAATTCTTGAAATGATTTTTATTTTGCGAATCTATCCAAGCGATCAAGTTGCCACTCAACAACATTGTCAGTTTTGGATGATTCAAGGAAAATTACATCTCTAGATACAACAAACTTCTTATTTACTTCATCATAGAGGCGGTATGCTTTGGAGGTGTTTGAATACTCCAGGAAGATACACTTACGACGTTTATTTCTATGTACCTTTGGTATCAAAGCATAACAGGTGGAACCAAATACCCTGAGATGTTTTACCGAAGGAACATGTCCATACCACATTTCATAAGGAGTCTTGTTTCTTATAGCATTAGATGGACATCTATTCTTTATATATGCAGCACATAGAACATCATCAACCCAAAACATTATCTTTACATTTTTGAAGAAAAGCATATATCGTACCATATTCAAGATTGTTCTATTCATTCTTTTAGCTACACCATTCTGTTGGGGATTATAAGGCACAGTTGTTTGATGTTTGATCCCATGTTGGCGAAGATAGTTTTCAAATTCATTTGATGTATATTCTTTTCCATTATCAGTTCGAATAGACCCAATATGAGATTGTGCATCATTTTCAATCCATTTATGAAAATTCTTGAATGTTAGGAAAGCATCAGATTTGTTCTTCAATAAATAAACCCAACACATTCTGGTCTAGTCATCAATAAATGTCATGATATATTTATTTCCATTTGCAGAAGGAACAGGCATTGGACCACATAAATCTGAATGAATAAGTTCAAGCTTCCTATGTGCTCTTGAATGTGAATCATGAAAAAACTGTTTGCTATGCTTTCCTAGAATGCAAGCATCACATTGCTTAAGTTTTCTAGGAATTGTAGGCAAACCAGCAACACCATTTTTCTTCAATAAGCGGAGACTGTCATAGTTTAAATGTCCAAATCTAGCATGCCATATTAAACTTGATGGAAGTGTACCTACTTCATGATGAGAATTGTATGAGAAATGTTGTGCATGAGCAGATGTTCCTTGCAGTTTGAGAAGCCTTTCTTCTTCTATTCCCCTCATGACAAGTGAGTGATCAGATGATTTTCTTACCTCAAGCTTGCCATCAAACATATGAATGGAGTGACCTTGCTGGCGGATGTGGACCAAGGACAGCAAGTTTCTGTTGAGCTGTGGGAGATATAGAATATGATCCAGAAGAAAGTCTGGAAGACCAGGTAGTTTAAGCCTGATTATGCCAAGCCCCGATGGCTTGTTTTTTGATTGATCTGCAAAGTATACTGCTCCATCAACATTGTCAGTGAAATCTTCAAAAAAATATTTTCTATGAGTCATGTGGCAGGTTGCTCCTGAATCAAGAAACCAATCATTTTTCCATGAAGCAAGTGAAGCTTTAAACAAATCTTCATTTACTCCAATATTACATTGTGCCTCAACATAGTGAGCAGATTTAGGTGCTTTACCTTTGTCTGTATCATCAGTTTTACCTTTCTGTTGGTTTCTTTTCTGCTCAATTTTGTCCCATGGTAGCTTGCATGTAGAGGCATCATGTGATCCATTTCTTTTGCAGAGAATATAGTGTAGATCTGCCTTTTCTCCTTGAGAGTCTATGCCCCCCCTATCTCTGAAATATATTCTACCTCTTGCTCTGGAAGAATCTTGAGCAAGATTATCTTCTCTGTGTGCAAGAATAGTTGTCTTCTTTTCCAAACCCTTCACTTTTTCAACAAACTTCTCCATTATAAAATTTGAAATGAGCCCAAAAATAATAACAGTATTCGTAGCAAAACACTAACAATAATTTGCTATGACTTTCCAAAAAATGGAATCAACTACAATCATGCAATATATGTCATGTTATCAACAAACAACATAATCCCTAATGCCATCATTTTATACTACTTCATCCATTCAAAACTGCGATGTAGGAATGAGTCATGTCTTCATTTAAAGTTCAGACAATAGATTGATCAAATAAAAAGACATTTTTGAAAAGGCGCAATCTAGTTAGTCAATACCAGCGTTCTTCAAAGCAAGGCAACAACGTTTATATGGATTTTTATATGGAGCAGAGAGCATTCAACTAACATATCAGCACCACTCTGCCAAAACTTCTGGTATCATTGCAGAGAAAAAGAGTAGGAGATGGCTTGCTGGCAATGTGGTCAATGGGTCAATGAAAAATCGTTGGATGGAGGTGAAATTCGTTGTGACAACCTCTTATATTTATATTATATATATATAAATATATTATATATATCAGCGTTCAAAGGCCACGAGTTACAAATCAGCTGCAGCTCCACCAACTCAAGTGGAGAACATGAATGAACAGCCGCATACAATCACTTTACGTCGTTCTACTAGGAAAAGAAAAGTTTTTGTCAATCTAGAAGATTATGAGACAGATAATACAGACACAGAGGATGCAGATTTGATGAGACGGACATATCGGACCTCTATTATCAAAGCTGATAATAATCCTAGTCAAGATGAATAGTCCAGTCCGGTCACGTGAAAGAAAAATAGAGTTAAAACATCTTTACCATGATGAGAAGGACTACGACCCCGCAGGTCAATAAGAGCAACTATGCATAAGTGTTATAACCACAATAACCATGTAAATCCAAAAAACATCACCACGTACATGCATATCAGGTCTATTAACAAAACAGGACAGCGTTCGAGCATTCCATCTTCTGACAGAAAAACGTAGTAACAACAATGAATCCGGGCCATTCGTTCAACTATTTGAGAGGAATATACCATGACCAACGTTCAACTATTAGAACAATCAGACCAGGGTTCAACTATTTGAAAAATCAGGCCAGTGTTCAACTATATTTCACCATTGTAAGCACAGACTTCGGCCCCAGCTACATACAAAAATATAGCTGGAAATCAGCAATGTCCTTGGCATCCATACCAATGAATGGATTTGTGTCTATTGTTGGAGCAAGTTCAGGAGTAGCAAGAAATCAAGCGACAGAGGGCTGGAGCATTTTGGTAGCTGCTCGGTTTCTTGCAATAATCGATGAAGCCACGCATAGGCCACCAGAGAGCAGAGGAACGTTTCAGCATACCACCTAATACGTGGAGCAAGATACTAGGACAACGCTAATAATTACCATGAAACGCTAGGATAGTCAGGACAGTATGGAGGGGCAACGTTGGCAGTGTCAGGCAGAGAAGCATTTGCAATGTCAGGTGAAGGTTTGTATAAAAAGAATATGGCAGATAGGAAGACAGAGAGCGTAGGTAAGGAATATGGTAGACAGGCAGACAGAGGAGTTACAAGGAGCATGAGTTAAAAGAGGAGCTAACTTTGATACCATGTCAGGCCAGGAAGTAACTCCATTAGGCAGAAAACTGATTCGTATTATTCATTCAATTAGGTAGGTCTTTTATATACATTAGGGAGAGACTGTTCAGTTCATCTCCCGATGACTGTTCACATTTCTCATTTATTTATTTACAATAATTCACCCAATCACAAGGATTAGGTGTCAACAGTAGTAGTTGATCTTGATGTTACACCACGGTATTGTTATAGACATTTCTATTATACCGTGTTTCTATTATATATTATTGTTGTTACACCTCGAGTGTCATTACAAGGTTGTTGTTATCCAGTGTTATTGTTACATCCCAAACCGTTACTTGACTGCAGGGTGTTGTTACACCGTAGCTAACAAATCCGTGGGTACTATTCCACGCAACAACTATTGGAAGTTATAAATTGTCTATTTAGAAAGTGACAGATCCAAGCGATTATAATTTTAACCGATGTAATTAAATAGCATTCGTATTTAGGAACTAGTTATAACAATTTCTATTTTATGATTAGCATGAAAATCGCAAGATTCGCATAACTGATCTATTCCTGATTTTGGGTATGTAATTTTTATAAGAGAAACTTAATCCCTTAGGCACACGGGGATGACATAGAGAGTATTGTTATTTTGATCTTGTAACTTTTAACTATTCTTAATATCAAAGACACTCCAGTGATGTTGTTGCTGTTTCCAATTTGACTTCTTAACTAATGTCGTGTTCATTCCTATGCCCTTGCTAGGGAGGAAGGGCCCTCCTCTTTAGCAGGGACTGCAGTAGTAGAGTAGTTGTATATTGCTGTTTCTTTCCTTTATTATTTGTATGGTTTTCTGCTGTTGATGTATAATTTGTAGAATATATCTGCTTCAGTTCCAGATTTATGTTATGTTGTTACACATATTTGGTTAGCAATATGGTAGTTGACCAGGTGGTGTAGCTATCAATATAGTGTGTGGAACGCCTTTGATTTGGCAATTGTGAAGTGTGATTCCATTTTTGTAGAGTGTTTTAATTTTTGCATGAATGATTGGTTTTTGCAATTGATTCAATGACATTCTTTACTATTTTCTATTTTCACTCTTGGTTGTAGTGTGTTGGCACAAATAGTTGAAATTCCATTAATATAATAGACCTACCCTGGGTTGAAAATTAAATGGTTGCAGTCTTGGTCAATTAGGATTGATTAAAACATCACTACACTCCTCTCCCCCTGATTCCTGTGCATGTAGAGGAACCCTTTAGAGAGTGGGGATTGGACTTCATTGGAGAAATCAACCCACCTTCTAGTGGCCAACACAAGTGGATTTTAACAACCATTGACTACTTTACCAAGTGGGTAGAGGCTATCCCATCTAGGAATGTTACTGATTCAGTGGTGATAAAATTCATGGAGGAAAACATACTATCCTGCTTTGGGTGTCCTTTTAAATCATCGTTGCTAATGCACAAGTCTTCAAATTTGCCAAGTCCACCAACTTCTTCCAAAAATTCAACATCATTATTGGACACTCCACTACATACTACCCTTAAGGGAATGGCTTGGCCGACTCTTCTAATAAAATTGTGGACTCTCAACTGAAGTTTTCTCTGTGGGCTAACCGCGTAACATCCAAAAGATCCATTGGAAAATCTCCTTTTGAACTAGTATATCGCAATCTTGTTGTCTTCCCTATCCAATTAACAATGTCAGTAGCTAATTTGTTCCAAGAAGTCGAGGAAGAGCCTAGTGCCTTGATTGGAAGAATAAATCAACTGGTGTAGCTTCAAGAGAACAGAGAGTAGGTGGGGACCAAACTTTCAAATTATCAACAAAGGATGAAATATATATTTGAAAAGAAGGATAAGGACATACCTCTTTAGCAAGGAGTTTTAGTGCTCAAATGGGATGTTAGGTGAGAAGACAAAGGAAAGCATGGGAAATTTGATCCACTATGGTTGGGCCCCTTAAGAGAGGGGAAAAAACCCTTACATGCTTGAAAACTTAGATGGTGGACTACTGGAACTGCTTGTAAATGGTCAATTCCTAAAATTTTATTTTCAAAATTAGAGAAATCTATCTCTTTCTCATTGTAAATATCTGGTGTGCGTTGAAATTGTTATTTGAGTTTTTCAATTTGTGTTGAAAATGATAGGTTATGTGTTTTATTATATAGGGATTTCGCGTCCAGGATATCGGCCAATGTAAAGGGAAAACAATGGCATTTCAGGTTATAAAGGAAAAGACTCCCCCAAGAAATAGTTGAGAGCCTTAGCACCCATAGGGCTAAGTGCTTGGTACAGGCCCTCAGTTATATAAAGAAAGCCATATAAAAGGGACTATGATGAAGGTGGCTAAGGGGGAATCTAAAACATTTGCTTTCACCTGTTTTAGAGAAAAAGCCTATGCCCGTGTCGTTTCATGGAATGTTTCACACCTACCACATCAATGCACCGATAAGCGCAATACAAAATTTTAATGGGAAGAGGAGTTGGTAGCTAAGGACCTTAATGGAGCATGGTGAAGGAAGGGGGAGGTAACATGGACTCAGAAAGGTTAAAGGCTCAGTATGGAGCCTCGTCCCTCTACACAGTTTGTGACTACAACAACAAGCACCCATAGATGACCCAACCCCCATTTCAACAGATCAAGGCACCTCAGCAGTGAAGGAAAAAGCAACAGGGTAGTCGAGCACCACAAAGGACCATACCACGAACAAACTACAGCCCGAGGCCGATGCGATCACATGATGGGGCATAGAGACTTACATTTTCTTGTTTGTCTGGTTATTGACTGAGTTGTGTTATTATAACATGCCTTTCCTTCAATGAGGGATTTATTATCTCTATAATATCGTTTTTGGGTCATAGAGCCATTCAGGACTGATACAACTAGTCGACTTGACCACTGAGTCTAGAGATTTATATTTTTTCTATAATGAAGCTCCTTGCTCCCCTCTGATAAATAGGGGAAAGAAAGACTTAATTGAGGTTCATATATTCTAGAGAAAACACTGCATGTTATATTTTAAGACTGTATCTCCTTTGGAATATAGATCTTTTTAGAATATTAAGGAAACAATGGTGATTCCCTCTTCAAAGGATTGCAGTATGTGTTCCCCTTTGTTTAACTCATTTTTATGCCCATGCTTCTCCCTTGAGTTCATGTAATTATTGTTGCTAGATTTGTTTCAAGCTCCTTCACAGATTCATTAGTATCTATATGTTAATGAAAATGCCCGTAACTGTTTCAAAAATTCATTTGTCTGAACATTGTTTATGTATATGCTTGTGAGGAATATCGAGATTAGATATTTAAAACCAAAACACATGAATCATAGCTCTCAGCTCCCCATTCATTCATTATTTCTGCTTGTAGCCCAAATAAGAATAGGAATCCTTAATGTCTCAAGCTCTATGTGTTAAATATAGAAGTATTGAATCCTTATGCTCTATGTGATGAGTTACTCTTCTCCCTCTTCCTCTCTCACACACTCTACAAAATATTATTAGCTATATGACCTTGAAGCTCTTAGCCTCTGCTATTTTTATGCTTATTTTTGAGATTTGAACGTGTGAAGAAGTACCAGAAATCCATGTTTTATTTCTTTGGATTAATGAACCAATCTATTTCCTATGTACATATGTATCTATAGATCATAAGTGTTGTCTCCAGTATCTTGTAACTCATTTGAGACACACTATTTTAGATGTGTCGAGGCACTGGTCTTGAAGCAATCCAAGGATGTATCTAGGAGATATAGCAGGTCATGTAACATAGCTCTCACAACTCCCACAATGCTATGGTTCTTTCTCACAATCATACCATTCTCTTGTGGCTTGTGGGGTGTTATCAGCTCTCTTCAAATGCATTCTTTCGAACACTTTTTTTTGAATTCATTCGAAACATACTCACCTCCATTATCGCTCCTCAAAACCTTCACCTTCATACTAATTTCTTTCTCAACAAGTGCCTTGAGTTCTATGAACTTGGAGAATTTGTCATATTTCTTCTGCATGAAGAAGATCCAACACTTCCTTGAGAAGTCATCAATAAAAATGACAAAATATTTGTGTCTAGAAGTGGAGGCTGTTGAGAAATTTCCACAGACATGAGAGTGGATCCTTTCCAAGAATACATGTGCTTTACTGTCCCGATCAATGTGGATTTTATGTACTTCTCCAGAGTACATCCTTTGCATAAATCCTGCTACTCAAGTATTCCTTTGGGGAGGCCAGGGGTTATTTGCTACATAATCTTCAAGGCTCCATAATGCAAATGTCTAAGTGTTCTGTGCCAAAGTTCACCGACGTCGTGTCTCTACACTTTCTCTGCCTTAGTGCTTAATGCAACACAATCTTCAACATCTAGCTTATACAGGTTCTTCACGCAAACACCAATTCACTTCACCTATCATATGGCTATGTGTTAATAATGCTTTCCCTTTTTGAATCATATCATAACGACGGTTTTCCAAAACTGTAATAGAGATGAGATTCTTCTTTAGGCTTGGAACAAACATGACATCCTTGAGTCTGAGAGGGATCCCAACTCCCTCTAAAACGTGACTGTACCAATATTGGTCACATTGTACGTTTTGTTGTCCCCCAACTTGATGTGCATCTGGAGATCTTTATCCTCTAGGTCACTGGAAAAGTATCTACACCCTGTCATGTGGAACAAGACATCAGATTCCATGTACCACATGCTTCCCACCACTGTACCGACCATGCATGCAATATGGGTGAATTTAAGCTATAACTGTGAAGCAAAGGCTTTACCTGCTACTCCTTCTGAGGTCTTCTTTCTTGACTTGTTGTGTGGACGAGGTCTTATTTCTTGACTTGTTGTGTGGAGACTTCATGGCATATTGCCTGAATTCATGTTAACTGAAGCATTTAATTTTGGACAATCTTTCTTCTTGCCCCCTTGGCTCGATTCTGGTTTGGCTTGAAATTTCTTCCCTTTTCCCTTGTTTCCCTTTCCAACCAATGAAATTTTTTCTTCATCCTATCCCTTGGATGAAGTTCCATCTCTGGTATTCATTCTTATCAAATCAGACCAAAAGTGTTCCCAATTCAATAGTTTCTCCCTCCCATTCGCTGAATCTTGGTAGATATTCCAGCTCTTAGGAAGGTTTAGAAGGGACAGGTTTACCAATTCATCATCTGTAACAATAACACCAACTCCTGCAAGGTCATCATGAACATGTGTGAACCTGATGAGATACTGCTGAACAATGTCATTCTTTTGCATCTTCATATTTCAAAGTTTATCCTTGAGCGCCAATTTCCTATGGTTGCTGCTATTCCGGAACAGATCTATTAGTTCCTGCCATATTGCGTAAAGAGTTTCTTCCCATGGAGATTTACGACAATGTAGTATCACATTCCCTCCACGATTATTTTGCTCACCTTGGCTACATTTTTCTTCCATTGGGCTAGGTTCTGGGCATCAGAATCTGTTGGTTTTTCAACATCTCTCTTGATGTATTATAGCAAGCCATTGTCATCAAGCACTACATCCATGTGATCCTTCCATGAAATGAAATCAGAGCTACCTTCCAAGACATACTCTAGTCTTAGTTCATTGAAGGCCATGTTCCCAACTCTTAAGAGATCCTACTACACTGAATTGTAAATTCAAACCTCCCTAGAAATAACTTCGAAATTCCTACTTTAATATCAATCTTGCTGTGATACCATGTAAAAATTATGGTGTAGATTTGCAATTGCTCATGAAATTTTAATCAAAATCACAAGACGCAAACCTACTCTATTACTTAACGAAATTTAATTCACAATTTAGAACATCAATCACAAACATGCAATGAGAAATAACACACATGCACACAATATTTTTCCAGGGGAAAGCAATCTGCTGAAAACCCTTATGCTTGCTTGCATTAATATGATGAATATATATGTATTACAGTTGCTTTGATCAACTGAGCACAATGTGCAAGTGAATAACCTCTCTCTGCTCACTTAGAACCTCTAACCCAAACTTAGTCAATTTCTGCCTCTACTTGAGCCCCTATTTCCTTGCATAATTCCTTGAGAAAATAAACCCCTATTACTTAGGAATTTCTCCAAAATGGATTGTGCAATCCCCAGGGTTGATCAACTGACTGCATGCAACACTTGTACACTCAAGACTAGTTTACAACTGATGTTACACTACCTTGGAATCTCCACCACAGCTAGGGAACTCAAATTCTTTGCATGCACTAGCTATTTTGGGTTGATTGATTAGTTAACTTGATGATCATTGAGTTAGATTGAAGTCTCACTACACAATTGACCTTCCACTAGTTCCTCCAAAAATTGGAACTAGTTTAACTGAAAACAACTTGAAATCACTGACTTTGATTGCTACAAATTAACAATCACACATGCTTAATTGAACTCTAACTCCTCCAACTCGAATTTACTGAGTAAAGTAGGTGACACAAGCCATGTCAAACAAGTTCACTGCATCCAAGTTGGCTATTTTTGTGGAAATTCAAATTTTCTCAATTTAATCAAGGAAAAATCAAATTGATAATTTCTTGCGGCATGTTTCAACACTTCCAAGTCTATAGAATCAATGGTATTGCCTTTGAAGATATCATCATTTTATTTTTTTATTATCAAGAAATACATTCAATCCTTTGAAGACAAAGGCAATACGTTTTGAATAAATGTCCCTCCTTATGGAAGTACAAGCATATTGACCTCTTCATTTAGGAAAACGTGGAAGTGTTCCCCTAAGATTCATGTGTACACAAGGAGGGAAGAGGCTTAGACTCATATGTACATGAGGAGGGAGTAGCCTTAGTGTGGGCACACTCATGAGGAGATAGTTCACCCAAGTTTCTAAATGTGATTTTACATGGATAATTTTACAAAATATGTCTTTCAAAGTAGGGAATTTGAGATTGGAAAGAAAGAGGAATGATATAAAAATGATAGTTGTTTTTTTAATGTAGGAGAGAGGTTATTATGATTTTATTTATTTATTTTTATATTCTTTATTATGACTTGGGAGAACACATTCTTTTAGATTCTTGGACTTGGAAATGTACTCCTCAATATAAAAAAAATATTCCAGTTTGGGGTTGGAGAGATTTGTTTTAAGTTTATTGAATTTGTATGACCAAGTTTTAATAATGATTTTTGAGACAATCATTTATTTTATTTTATTTGAAATATCTTTGTTAAATTTATTTTTGAAACCCCATTTTTTTTTTTGTTGAGATTCCTTATTGGTTTAATATCTTGTTACATTACATTTTTATTTATAAATTTATGTAATGAAAATTTTGTTTTGATAGCATAGACTTTTATTATGATCCTTAATATGATAAATTTATTTATATCAGTCAAAATACTCTTGGAGTGTGTACATCTTTTTACATGACTTTTAATTAATCTGAAGGGCTATGTTTGATATTTGTTTCACATCTTCCAACAAGAGAGCTTTTGAGCATGACTTCACTATGGAGTATTGCACTGCTATCTTTTTCCTATAGGAGAATGCCAACATTTTCCCATGTTTAAGATTAAGGTCCCCAATGTTTCCATCCAAGGTGAATCTAGAATTATGTCAACATGTTTTTTCATATTTGTAACATTGAATTACCAAGATATGAAATTATAATAATCAATTATTAGTTGGAAATTGTTTACTCCATATTATTTGGGTTGAAAAAATAATTATATTGAAGAATTAGATTTGATACTTGTTTCAAGTCTTCTAATGGAATCAATTATTAGTTGGAAATTGTTTATTTTGTTTATTTGATATTATTTCAATTCAAAAAAATCATTATTTTACACTATATTTTGATATAGAATTAATAATTACCACAAAAAGGCCAATTACATCATGTCTCAAAAAACTTGAACCCATGTAGTTGGGGGAATAATTTGTTCTATAAATCACTTCAACTAAGATCCTTTGATATCACTAGCTCAATTGACTAATTCTTGTTGTTAAAACACCTTGCTACAACAATTTTTATTATTTAAAGATATATTAATGTCAATATATTTTCTCTAATAACTACATTAAATTTTAATAAAATACAAACACTATTTTAACGATCAAAACAAGATCTTTTTATATTTTCATTATTAAACTTTTTTATTTTTATCAAAACTTCTAGAAAAATATATGTCATTATATAAATTTATATTTTCCACACAATCAATAAATATCAAAGTAAACTAATCCTTCTTTTATTGTTTTTATATTTTTTATTATTAAACTTTATTTATTATTTCCATAATTTTTACTAGAAACCAACACTATTTTGATAATTAAAACAAGAGCTTTTTATATTTCGTTATTAAATTTATTTTATTTTTGTCAGAAAAGAATAATATTTTTTAACCATTTATATATTCGATATTAAATGAAATTTACGAAGTTGATAAAAAAACTACATATTTTTTCTTTATTCTTTTCATTTTTATTTATTAAACGTTATTTATTTTAAAAAAAATTATAAAAAATTATTTATCATTATTAAAAATTTATATATTCTTTAATAATAAATAAACCCGCAAAGTACAAAAGTTTGATGAAAAATAACATACTTCTATTCCATATTGCACGCAAGCAATCTTATACTTTATTCTTATCACATAATCCTACAAAGTACAAAAATTGGATGCCAAATATTATACTTTCTTGTTTTATTCCACATTTGCGCACAAGCAATCTTATACCCATACTTTATTTTTTTCAAGTTGCTTGTAACCTTTTATTTCCAACATTATGTTATACCATTACCTTTTATGGCTTTATGTTCAAACATATTTCTTTTATTTTTATTTTAATACTTCTCCTGTTTTGATAACCATGCGTCGAAAATATATGTTTTAATTTTTAGTTTTCCTTATAAATATATAATTTTATTTTATTAATTTTTTTTCGAATCAAAATGATTCCCTCGATAACCATTTATTTTATAAGTCTATAATTTCACTGTGTTTAGTTAAATTTTGTCAATTTGTTTCATTAATTCATTAAAAAGGTATAATAGATAAACATGAAACTCATTGTTTTTTTGGTTCGCTTTGATTGGATTTGTTAGTTCGGAGAGTGGTACACGAACTAAGTAGAAAGTGTCATTTTTACATTGATCGCTAGAGACAAAAAAGCTAGATTGCCGAAAACACATGAAGAACAAGAAAACAACCAACAAAAAACATAAGGGTGAAGATCCAGTGCATGAGCAACACTCAGGGCCACAATAAGGCTAGGTTCCCTATGGGCACGAAATTCATGTGAGCGAGGCACACCTCCATCTCGTCCAGATGTTCACTAGCTCGACGCTGGCTCTGGAGCAAAGACACTAGGCAATCCATAATGTTCTATTAGTTATATTGGATATCGTTGAGGAATGCAATAACCTCATTCTTCTCTTCATAGCACTGTTGTTGAATGTATTTTGAGTTAGCTGAGATGTTGCACAACTGCTCAGCTATACAATCCAATGTGGGTGACTGCTTTACTTGACCTGACAACTGGGCCCGAGCCCAAGCCTCTCTCCCCACCACATCCCCATGACCAGCCACGTCCTCATTCGCTACCCTTGCCCTACTAGCCCACTCCCCTGGCTGGCCTCAAGGTCCTGCACCCCATTGGGTTTGACCGTGCTTGCACAACATGACACCAGGAATGGGTCTTCAAATTGCAGGGAGCAAATGACCCACTCCCCGAGGTCCCTTTGCTCCAATCCTTTGGATAAAATGAAGCCATGTTGTAATTCCAATGCCTCCATACACGTCCAATGTACTAGAGTTGGCATTGTTCCTTACAGTAAGTCAAATAAACACTATCACTAGGATAGGGATTCCATATAGAACCTCTGAGATGAAAACGCCATCCAATTGCGTTCCTCCTAAACCCCAGTTCAAAACTTCATTGCAGAATTGCACGCTCCTAGGGAAGGAACTGAACCGAGCATACGAATTTCCCAATACATAACCAAAATGAGAATTAAACCAAACTAGAGGTACTAAGCTTACCACATCGCCACGAAGGGTTTGAAGGATTTTCTAAAAGCTGAGCTCCGTAGAATGAAACCACACAAAAGGAGCTCCAACCCACATTTTAGAAGCGCACTTCGTGCATCCACAAACCCTCTCTGCTAGATCCTGCAACACCTTAATAGTCACTTGAGAAAGCACAAAACAAGGAGAATTACACTAGCCATCAACACCATCTAGAATAGAGCTTCCCAACAACCATGTATGCACAGGTGTAAATCCTATGCATACTCAACATTCGTAAAGCCACCCTCCCTATTACCCATACCAAGAGACCAGGAATAAATACAACTACAAATCATCCAAATTATTAAATGAGTGTTAATCTTCTTGATTCAACCATTTCAACGCCATTTATCATAATTGCCCCTTCACTTCAATACATACACCATACCTCATTAACCCACCCACCATGAACTACCCACCATAAACTGTGTGCCATACCTTTTGTTCACCCACCCCGCCAAAATTTTACTAACCATATTTTATAGATATATATTAATTATTTTATATTACTAAAAAAATAAAATTGCATCGATGTAGAAGCTAATTATTTATATACTTTTCTATCCCTTGAACTATTATGCATTTAAAAGACCAATACTTCTCTAGAGACTCCATAGCCCTAAACCTCAACATATGATTATATCGTAATTACAATATACAATACAAAAACCATTACCATTATATTTTCAAATGATAAGTAAGTTTGCTTTATGAGAATAGTTTACTTTATTGATCAATCCAATCCTCTAGCAAAATCCCATCCAAATTCCCCACATCCTCATCGAATAGATGATAGATTCGTCTCTCTATACTTTCATGTAGATACCTTGGCACTTGGCCAATTGTTTATAAACATTGTCCCTTAACCAACGGACTTCCTTGTATTTCTTATTAATTTCACAAGGTTTTTGTTTAGGGCTATGATTAGAAAGTTTTATATAATCTTTTACGGTGTTCTATGGAGAGAGAAATGATATCGAATGTAATTGTGATTATTTTTGTTTTTGGGTTACATATATATGAGCTACGCTTTTCAATTGGGTAGTATAATGATTTTTGGGATTTTCATTATTATTTCTATGAAATAATATAGTAAAAAGTTTATGGTTTTATTATTACAGATAATAACTAAATTTGATTAAAAGCTAATAAAAGATTGATACAATAATAT
This sequence comes from Pinus taeda, assembly GCA_000404065.3. Classification (NCBI taxonomy): domain Eukaryota; kingdom Viridiplantae; phylum Streptophyta; class Pinopsida; order Pinales; family Pinaceae; genus Pinus; species Pinus taeda. The sequence continues at coordinate 69,181 of APFE031623715.1, forward strand.
GGCGTTGTGTAAAAATATACAATGAATAAATTATATTTGGGAACGTACATGTTTTTTTAGTTATGTAATTTTTGAATATTATTATTATTATTATTATTTTCACTTAAGTGTTTTTCACCAAGCTCACTTTTTCAACATCTTAACTTCCCACTTTCAAGGGGCTTTAACAATATTTGCAACCTTTAAATCCAAAGGACTATGTTCAAGACCTACTACACCCTTAGGGTATCTATTACTTGGGGTGATCATGAAACAATAGACTCACGAAATTTAATACAACTTTGATTATCATTATATATGCTTCAACATTTAATTGTTTACCTTTGTTATCATCTTATGAGGCTAGATGACTTTAAATAGCAAAATTGACTACCATATACTTTGCTTCTATTGAATTAAATGACACTACTAGCATCCTACTAAAATAAGATGTCATACCTAAACCTAAACTAAAATAGAACCTTGAAGTACTCTTCTTACCATTTTCATCTTCGACCCACTCAAAATGCACAAAACCATACATGATCAACTCACCATCTCCTACATACATCATACCATGATGCATTGAGCCTTCCAATTATTGAAGCATATGCTTTGTAGAAACCGAATGAATCTACCTTTGATCAAACATCTATTAGTTCAAGTTGTTCACTCCAAAATAAAACTTAGGTACATACTCACCAAGTATAGAAATGAACCAAGTTTCCTCCTATATAAAGAAGGATCTAGCAAATATAAATATAAATAGACAAATATCGTCAAATTTGGAACCATAGGAGTGGCTAGAGGCTTAGCATCCATCACCTCAAAACCTCTTCAAAACATCTACTAAATACTTCCCTTCCCTTGTCTAAGGAAAACTTCTTTGGAACCTTATCAAAACCCTAGACCTAGAAAATATTGCATTAGGTCTGTCCCTTATCTCAATTTTACTTTATAGTTTCTTCTTAAACTATGCAATGAACTTTATTAACTACCTACTAGGGCTAGTTCTCTTACATACAACACTAAGATAAGTAGTTAATATTTGTTGAATAGATAATAGAACTTATGATTTGTAATAGTCTTAGTAAATCCTGAACTTTGTAACTAATCATTAATCCATGAGTACTAAGAATGTGTGCTTTCTTCATCCCATAAAGGGTCTTCTTTAACTTGCACACATGTATCTCACCCACACACCTAAAAAAATCTCAACTAATAATGCATACTTTGTTAGGTCCCTATACTACTAGTGTAGCCCCTAATAACACTTTGTTAGGTCCCTATACTACTAGTGTAGCCCCTTAATGTTATTAGTGCAACCCCCTTATTGTATTGTTGTGCCCATGTAGTCCCCATATTGTTATTATTGTGCCCCATAGAAGCCCACTATTGTTATTGTTGTGCGCTTACAATATTATTGTTATGTAGGCTTTGATTATATTGTGACCCCTTAAACTCCTATTTATAGAAAGGAGGCCTTGTCATTTGTATCATTGGAGAATTATTCATTTGTGTAATGTGAAGGACGTTTCCCCCTCGAAGAGGATAATTTTGAAGTCATTGTTCTATCTCTTCTTTTATTATGTGAGTTGGTTGCATAACATTTGGTATCAGAGCTTTGGATTCTAGGGTTTCACTGCTTCAAACAAGTCATTATGAAATTTTCGCTATAACTTTTTTCTATGAAGCTTTAGAAGCTAAAATTAAAAAAAATTGGAGTTGAAATCTTTATGAACTTCATGTCCAAATTTCAGATCTTGTCTCTCTATATTTTCGGAGATATGAGTTGGGGAAGTTAGGGTTTTTGCAGGCTCCTAAATTCCATCTCAAATAGGCAACCTTTGGAAAATTGTCATAACTTTCTCTCTGAGCATTGGATTCAAATTTCATAAAATTGAAAGAAATATGACAAAATTTAGTTTGTTGGGTATTGTTTTCAGGGCCAAGGGTTGAAACAATGACATGTGGCACTTCGTACACATTCGCTCTAATGAACTAGTCTATAATCAGGACATTGTGGGAGATTGGGTATAACTATTTCTTGGAGAATCTAATATCGATCAGACTTGTGGGGTTGGAAAGAGGACTTAGAGGGATACCACAGGACAAAATCTTAGAACTTGGAGATATGAAGTTACAAATATACAATAGATTCAATATTGAGCTCCTACAAAGCAAAAAAAAAAAAAGTGTAGTCTTTTTAAACATTTGCATAAGTTTTGTTTGAAAAATTCTTTTGAAGTGATTCAAAGGGCATAGTGAAGAATAGTTATCATTAATTGATGCCCTGAAGAAAGAAAATGGAAACACCTAATAATAAACCTGAAATATCTACTATGACTCATGAAGAAGAGGAAGAAATGCAACATGATATATCAAAATTACGAGACCAAGTGCAACAAATTTCACTCTCACAAAAAGTAACAGAAGCTAAGATGGATGGTTTGAAGAATCACATGGAAGCTAAGATGGACAGTTTGAAGAATGAAATCAATGGTATATAAGTGAAACTGAAAGAGAACATTGAATATTTGAAGAAAGACATGGAAGGTTTGAAGGCAGGTTTGGCAAAGTTGCTACAAGAAATGCTTCCTAATGGCGAAAAGGTAGTAGAGGAAACTCATGATGAGAACAAAAGAAATGTTAATCATGATTTCATAGACTCTAACATTGGATTGAAGACCCACCATATTCCAAAGATATATACGATGATGTTTCATGGCAAGGATCTCGTAACATGGATATTACAAATGGAACAATATCTTGATCTCAATAATGTGCAAAACACAGAAAAGGTACACATTACAACTTTATATTTAGAACCCAATCAATTTGTAAGGCATCGATGGCTGTTATCTTGTAAACAAATTGTCACTTTGTTATTGTTTACGGAGTAAATGATAGCACATTATGCGTATACAAAGAGCAACACATTCTTTAGCCAATTGATAAATCTCAAACAAAAGGGTTCAATAGTGGAGCACATTGAGGACTTCCAAAAATTGAATATAAGGGTAAATGATATTTTAGAGGAGCATAGGATTGATGTATTCATAGGGACTTTAAAGGATAACATCCAACATGAGGTTTGTCTTTGGGAATCCGATTTATTGGAGAAGGCATTCAGGTTGGAAAGAAAAATTGAAAGCAAAAACTATGGCCACAAGGAATCCTACCACTCACAACTCTAAAGATGGAAGTGTTGTTGCTCCTAGTCTTCCACAACCTACCAATTTGACACCACAACAATTGGAATAAAAAATAGAAGAAAGTATTTGTTACAATTGTGATAGCAAATACACTAAATGTCATAAGTGTGCAGAGAAGAAATTAATTTACAGAGATCAGGAAGAGGAGGAAGAAACAAAACAAGAAATGACAAAAGAAGAGGATATACACCAGGAAACAACCCTAGAGAATGAAGAAATGAATCTGACCATATCTTGTAATGAATTTAAAAAAATTACCACTCCTTAAACTCTCAAGATAGAAGTACATATCAAGAAGAAAAAGGTAAGAGTGTTGATTGATTCAGGTAGTACTCATAATTTTGTTCATTGTAAGATAGTCAAGGAATTGAATTTCTTCCTATATCCAACACTAGAGTGTCAAGGTGATGGTTGCGAATGGAGGAACCATAAATTTCTCTGGAAAGTGCCATAATATCAAGCTATCTATGGGAGAATATGTATTGAATAGTCCAATGCTTTCCATTCCAATGGGTGGTGTTGATGTTGTACTAGGAGCCCAATGGTTACAATCTTTGGTATTGATAGCTTTTAATTTTCAAGAAGTTTTCTTGAATTTTTTTTGGGAAGGAAAGGAAGTTTAATTAAGGGGTATCGTTGGGAAGCCAAGAAATATTATCAGCTTTAATGGCATGAAAAAGCTTCTAAAGAAATAAAAAAGAGGCATAATTTCACAATTATGTTCACTAGAGGTTCAAACAACGAAATCATATATTTCCACAAATATCCAAAAAGTCTTGAATAATCATTCTAAGGTTCAAGCAGTGGAAGCTCACATCAAGCATGACCAACAAGTTCTCCAACTCTTAAAGAATAACCTCACTTTGGCACAAAATCGAATGAAACAACAGGCAGGTCAACATTGTAGCAAAAGAAGTTTGATGTATGCGACTGGGTATTTTTACGGTTACAACCATACAAACAAATGTCCCTTAAGAAAGCTAAGAAGGATAAAAAATTATCACCAAAGTACTGTGGTCCTTATAAGGTGTTGTAAAATATTGGTACTATGGCATACAAATTGGAGCTTCCTACATCTTCCCAAGTGCACCTAGTTCTCCATGTTTCATGCTTAAAGAAGGTTTTAGATGATAAGCTCCCAGATCAAATAATATTTCTAGAACTTGACAAGGAAGGAAAAATCATATTGGAACCTGAAGCAGTCATGAAAACGAGAACTCGATAGCTATGAAATCAATCAATTTCAGAGTATCTCATGAAGTGGAAGAACTTACCCACTGAAGATTCCACATGGGAGGATGAGAATTTTATACAAAATCATCCAAAACTACTCAAGCGTTGAGGACAACACTTTTTTGAAGGAGAGGGGCATGTTAGGTCTCTATACTACTAGTTTAGCCCCTTATTATTATTAGTGCAACCCACTTATTATATTTTTGTGACGTGTAAGTCCCATATTCTTATTATTGTGCCCCATAAAAACCCACTGTTGTTATTGTTGTGCCCTTAAAATATTATTGTAATGTAGGCTCTGATTATATTGTGACCCCTTAGACTCCTATATATATAAAGGATGCATTTTCATTTGTATCATCAAAGAATTGTTCATTTGTGTAATGTAAAGGAGGTTTCCCCATTGAAGAGGATAATTTTGAAGTCATTGATCTATCTCTTCTATTATTTTGTGAGCTGGTTGCATAGCATACTTCCTTGTTAGTCATACCGTTAAAAATGGTTGTCTTAACATCCATATGATATAAGGGATAGAAAAATATTGATTCTAAAGATATAATGGTGTTGATGAAAGTATACCTAGAAACTTAAGCAAAGGTATCCGCATGTTCTATGTTAGCATCAGGTGTGAACCTTCAGTTCAAGGCAAAATCTATCAGTGCATTTTCGCAAATTCATGGTTATGTAAAAAGGCTATTATTTTTTTTGAAATTTGTTATCTAAGCCTAGGGATATGTCTAATCCTTTTTTTTACCTAACCCTAAGCTTATCCTAATTAGAGCGAATTTAACCTATCACAAACATACAACTGGCACTACGAAATATTTTTGTAGCGCGCACCGAAGAATTTGAAAACTTGGTTTTCAAGTTACCAACACCATTATTTTGAGTGCCCAAGTGTTTGTTAATAAAGCCTTAGCCCTTTTAATCCATTATTTGACAACCAACTGTATTTTCATGCCCAAGAGAGCCGTTGAAAATCAAACCCTACTCTGACCTATTTACCCTAAAACAACATTTTCTAGTAAACACAGAGTTTTAATTTCAACCCGCAGGAAGATTTCTAAGCATTTTGCAGCATTTGACTAGGGTCTTTCAAGGTTGGGAAAGGTGTTTGCAGTATTGCAAATTTTACAATATGGGTAGATCCGATCATGTGAAAAGTTTTCAACCTAATGGTATGTATTTCGAGGTCTATCTAGAGATGGTATGCATTTTTTTCAGAAATGCAGGATGGGAGTCATTGTTCGAACACTTCAACAGACATGATCTTAGTTCGTGCCATGATTTCATCTACTCATTCAATGGAATCATTGCAAGAATCATGGCCCTACAGTTCCTTCTCTTATAGGAATCCATTGTTGAAGCAACATGTTTTCCAACTAAGGGTGAGAGGTGGTTTAAAAAAGAGAGGTTACAAAATGTAGACTTGAGATTTTTCCTAAAGGAGGACTGTCAGAATCAAGATTGGAATGTAGGGGTCCTCCAAAATATGTTGAAGCTCAAATAGTCTACCACCCTTAGAACTATACAACTCTTCTTCACTTGTGAAGGCAAGTATTCTAAAGCCTACTTGTATCATATGAGGTTTCTTTATCATTTGGCAGGTTTTAGCAAGATGAATTTACCATATTTCCTTCACCAAAGTTTTCTAAAGATGTGCACCAAATAAAGAACAACACCTAAGCTACAACCCCATGATATTTTTCATCACAACCTAATTAAAATACTATACACTCATGATTTAAATAAGAAGGTGGAGCACTTGAGGCAATTGAGACAAAGAAAACGAAGACCACCTACACCTAGAAGATCAAGAAGAGGTCGAACTAGAGTCTCTACCCAAACCCTAGCTCAAGAAACAAAGGAAGAATCTAGTCCAATCCATATTGAAAAACACGATGAAACCCTTGTGAAAAATCTAGAGGTTAAGGTTTAAGAAAGGATGACTAGAAGCCAACAAAAATTGATGGTAAAAGAAGAGGAAGCCAAACAGAGAGCAACAAAAAGCATAAAAGGTAAACAAAGGATAGAAACAGAGGATGGAGAAGCTAAGATAGAAAATAAGATTTATGTCAAAATATCTCACACTCACCCTACTAACAAGTTGAGACTAAATTTCAAGGATAAAATGAGCCCTAGGTTGAGAGAAACAATGATTCTTGATGTAGAGGAGAAGACTATACAAATTTCAAAGAACAGGAAGAGACAGAGGAAAACCGAGCATGTTGACAGAAAGACGGGAAAAACCCTAAAGGCTACCAAAATCACATAAAAACCTAATAGAAGTGTCAAAAGGAGTTAGAACAAGCTAGACATCCTTTCGTAGGCTGCAAAAGCCATGGATCAATGATCATTTTACTTCATGGGGCAGAGAAATACACAAAACCTAGTTTTGTTTCACAAACCCTAAAGGTCTGAGAGCATTTTGACCTACTCCGTTTAACTTTTTTGATAGTAAATTATTTTTGATATGTTTTGGTAATATATAGGAGGTTTTTATGGCTGAGGGAGTACAAGTCAAAATGAGGAAAGAAAGCCTTGAAAGGAGCAAGCAGTTACAAAGGCAATTACATAGTTTCTACATAATTTACAAGTCCATGCACCCGTTTTCTACAAGGAGGGAAGCCGAGTTTCAGGTCAAGATATCAAGCCAACAAACAAGTGAGCATATCTAGATCCTATAATGCAACAATGACGTCTTCCTTTTTCCATGATACTAGCAGGAAATACACACAATAGTTCTACAAATTTGTTTTGACCAATAATATGTGCTAGATATAGATATGAGTACCTAAGATGATAGGCTTATGATTATTTTTGTTAATTAAACTTTTAGATTATGTACATATCTTGTAATTATTGCTACCAAAACTTGAGGAACTTATCTCTATTGTATATTTCCTACATATTACATGATAAATATGGAAAAATTGTTGGTTTTTGAAAGAACAATAGCAATTGTTTGTGCGTTGAAAGCTTTACCAGTTTAAAATTTGCCAATAGCAATAAATTTTGACCAGTGATATAAAGATTCATGTGATAGTAAGTCTTAGTATGTATTCTCTATATGTTTAAATGTTTCCTTCTTTGTAATCTCATTAGAATGTATGGTATTATGAGTATTTGAAAAATATTAATTGATTCAAAATCCATCCATGGTTTGATGCTCTAAGTTAAGATATTCAAGTATTCCCATTTCAATACTCTAAAGATATTCTAAGATTCATTTTTTTATGCCCTACTGTAGTGAAATGTTCTCCTATTTTCTCCCTCCAACTATAACGATGACAAAGGTCTAGGGTGTGCTATCTACCTTGCCTTTATCAATCCTAATCAAATAACCAATATCTTGGTAAATTGACATAAACCCTGGCTTCTTGACTTCATTTCCCAATGGACTATCTCCCTCAAGCCCAATCAAACCTTACATTTACACAACATAACTGAAGATCTAGTCCTTGTGTAAAAGTATAGTCGGTTTCTAATTGAGTGATTAGATTGTCATAGAGAGCCTAATTTGGATTGAAGGGGCTAGCCTTCAATCTATAAGTTTGACTGAAAAAGTTACCTTATAAAATTATCTCTTACAACCAAGAGTACAATTCTAAGTGAAAACAGTCTACTATGTTTTTCTAGGGGAGTCCTCTCATACAAACCTAACAATATACTTCTCAATTCCACCATCAACTATATGCTTCACCTCACAAACCCCCCTAAAATTAGTAAATTATTAGAAGGATTTGTATCAATAATGGAATACATTAGTGTAAATTAATTAGGAAACTTCATGTTATGATGCATTGCTTAGAATATGAACTCTTAATTTCTTTCATGCCTCTTGCATTGTCAAGGTAAACCCATGGGCCTATTGGAATTCAAATTTGACCAATCTAAGTCTAATTTGTATGGAATTTTGGATTAGCATTTGTGGTAACCATCTTCTTTACCTCCTCAATATTTGTTGGAGGATCCTAAGACTCAAAGGACCATGAATTATAGATAAACTTGACAACTTTGATAATAACTATCCTTTTATTAAGACAAAATGTATAAGTTGTAAGCCTTATAAATCTCATTGTATCCCATAAAATTTTATTTCAAACTAGAGGGTTCCAACTTTATTATTTTCTCCTCAAGAATGTTACTTTATAAAGTACAACAAAAAACACAAAAATGTGATGCTTGTGGTTTCTCACCAATCAACGTGTCTTCCATTATCTTGTCCTTCAATATCTTGTGAGAACACCTTTTCAAAATGTAGAATATCATGCAACATTATTTTTCCTAAAGATATGTGAGAAGGTCTAGTTCATGAATCATTATATTGATAGTTCCTATATTAGACATGTTCTTCCTTTCTACAAACACTTCTACTGTGGGTTGTAAGGCATTATTAACTACCTATTGATCCTCACTTCCATAAAAAAGCATAAAGTTCCTTGCTTGAACACTCTCCTATATTATATTACCTCAATATTTTAATTTTCTCACATGTATTATTTTCTACAAGAGCTTTAAACTTTTGAAACTTCCTAAAGACTGGTATTTACAAAGTAAATCTACGTCTTCCAGGAGGAATTATCAGTAATGCATAAATGTATTAGGTCAAGTATCTATCTTAACCTATGCTTACAACTTAGGAAATCAATATTAACAATATTTTTGGGTGCAAAACCCTTGCACACTCTTATCATCTTGATCTTGAAGATCAACCATCCATGCACTATGATATTTAAGTTAGGTAATGCTTCATAATGCAAGTGCTCTAATGTATTGTGCTAAATATCACACATGCTATCTACTATCATACACTAATGCTCTCAGTAGACCCCTTAGAAACCTATATAGACAACCCTTTTGAACATCTTTGGTTAAAAATTGACTAGGATATAGGCATCTCCTTCAGTGAGATTTCTTGATCATCGATCCCAACAACAATTGTCACAACTAAAAATAAAAGAAGATTCTTAGTCAAACTAGGAACATATAACTACTGGGATCCCCTCCATGGGTGTAATGGAGGGCTAAAAGGCCCATTAGAGTAATAATAGAGGAGGCCATTCAATATGAGGTGGACTAGGTCTACTATGTTTGTTATTATTCAATAAATCCCATTATGGTAACTAATATTGAGTTAATGCAATGTGGCCTCATTAAGAATGTCCAATAGATATTTTATTATTTTTTATGATTAGGGTAATGCTATCCATGAATACATATTTATGATGTTTAGATTATATTGTATTTGGGGCTTAAATTGTTGAGAGTGTTCCCTACCTTAAGAGGTAACGAAACATGGATGGATTCCTTCCATAAAAGGATGATTATAAGGCATTTCCATACCTTTAGGGTTTGATATCAATGAAGTGTGGACCATTGTTTATATCTAATTTTTAATTCAATTTCATGCTTTAATGATCATAAAAAATGGTATTAGAGCTCTTTTATGGTCGTAAATAAAATAATTTTTTTGTAGGTTTTTCAAAGGGAAAAAGAGGGTTGTGAACTCATAGAAATTGTCTTTACCTTTTTGAGCATAATTTGAAGAGACTACTTTCATATTTGAACTTCACTTGGAAAAACATCCAAGGTTCAAAAAAATCATCCAAATTGGAGTCTAGAAAGCGAATATATTACTAATTTAAAATGATTCATTTTAGGTTTTTTTTCGTTGTTAGGTATGCACTATATTATATGTACAACTACTATCATGTGTTGTGCATTTCAATAAGGTGGGGTCACACGAGGGCTTAATCCCCCTATGCAAATGTTTAGGGGTAGTTCCCTCATGGTTTTTTTGGGTGTTTTTTTGCGTTCATTTTTGGTAGTTTTTGGCACATGGTGTGTTTGACATTGCATCTCTTATGTTTTATTAAGAATCTGTTTCTAGCAATTGTATAAGATTAAAAACTACATTAATGATCATTGCATAGATTGCAAAGAAAATGTATTTTGACAAGGTGATAAGATTGGTTATGAATCAATGTCACTAGAAAGATGATTGTTAGGGATTTGATTTGGCATATTATATGATATACTTTTAATCATATTATGTAAGCTACAATTTGATCTAGGTTATACGGAAATGAAATGAAATCCCAGAGAGAAAATAAGCACACACATAGAGAAGTATAGTAGAGATAATAGTAATATAATGAAAACTAAACTTATATTAATAAATAAACTAATAAAATAATGGAGCACACAAACTAGCTAGAATGGTAGTAGCTACCTTGGAAGAGTGAGAGATGGTGGCTACACACATTCACAAAAAGGTATTACAATAGGTCGAAAGAATGAAATTTAAACATAAATAAAGAACCATATAGGTCCAAAATGCTATCAATATAAGATGAAGCACTGAAAGGTTTGCAGGCCTAAGGTGGTTAGTTGGTACATCCTCTTCCTAGGGGTGTAACGTTTTTATACAATGTTCATTTAGGGTGCACAATAACTCGTTCAAAAGAACTATTTGAGGACTACAAAGTTTGGCTAGGGCTAAGAGATGTCATTCCAAACCATGTACCACCACATCGACAAAAGGCATAATTTATGGATCGTTTAGGGCCTCAAAATGGTCTTAGAAGCTCAAGGCTAAAAAAACCTTAAAAACACTACCAAGAAGATAGAGAACCATTGATTCAATGGAATAGGTGTGTGGCCACCTATATCGACTTAGATTATGCCTCCATTAGGAAGAAATGATCCCCATTACATTAATTTCCCTCATTAGATGGGGATTTTGTTTCCAAATTTGGCTTTTAGAGAGCCACTTGCCTTGGAGAAGAAGCTAACCTACTTTCACAACCCACTAGAGTTGTATGTTCTATTGGTGGGTGTGTATCATCTCAATGTCCATGATTCGATCCAATGTATCTTATTTAATGTAATATAGACTGATTTATATGGGGGACAATTTCTAGGTTGCCACCAAGGTGTCCAATAGAGGGGGAAATATAGTCAAAGAAACTCTAGATTAAATACTGTGTGTAAGCTAGGGAAAGGGAGAATACTCAATTCAAAATCATTTTAATCCAAAAGCTTTGGGGTTGCGTAAGGCTTGTATCATGCTAGTTTAGGCTTCCATTGGGTACCTATGAGTCACTCTTTATCTAAATGAAACCACAACTTATCACAAGCCTAAAAATTGTGTGGGACTTGAGGCTGGTCATGTTTCTACTTATACTTAGCATTGGATTACTACAGGATATCATGAAATTATGATGCATTCAACAAATTTATATGATATATCCAAATTGGTTTCAACATTGTAGAAGTTTTTTTGTGAATATGAAATGGACAAAGCTACATCCCACAGGGCTAATGGAAGGATTTTTTATAGCTATGATGAACATATAGAAGGCTTTCATTTAATGTATTTTGATGCTTGGAGTTGTACATGTGCAAGAAATGAAAAATCATCTTATTGACCACTTATGTTTCCATCTATTTGGGGATGAAAGAAAATAGATTTAGTTAAATTGATATCCATTAGAGACCATATGCTATACCAAAGGTATTGAGAAACCTTCTATTCCTATGCAAAACAATGGTTTAAGGTAGCCCAAAATAGACCCAAGCACATTCAAAGAAGGGTTTAATGGTGGATTCAACTATAATTCTCTTCATTTACTGTGCCATATGGCCATGTTAGGCAATCGATTGAAAACCACAAATAAACAATCATTATAATTCTTGGTGGAGGGTAAACCTAACATGTAATACATGTAGACTAACTCCCATGGCTTGTCTACGATAAGTGGACTAGTGTACAACCATTTCTTCTTAATGGCTAGTTTAACGATGACATAGGTAGTGCATGATATGATATATTGATGCATGTCCCATTGAAGATTTGGATAGTAGAAATAATTTTGAGGTACTAATACTGTCTTCTCCATTCCAAATTTCCTTGCCACTTGACTATAATGTGCCTCTAAAATTATATTGGCATGCTTGCTTGAAGGAACACAAAGGTGGCCTAGGTAGGACAAGAGTGAATAATGGAGGTGGAAGTTTCGAACTTGTTTAATTTGGATTAATGTTTGTTATGTAGAAATGAAGTCAACGTTACTTTCATATAGTTGTGGCCACCTAGAGGTATCATTCCCACAAGAGTTAAAGAACTATGTTTAGCACCACAACCGGGGGCCAATTGAGTCAATTTGTAACATGGTTGGTATTTCCCTTCTTGTACATCGTGCTCAAGTGGACTTTTTGTAGGTAAGTGGACCATTTCTAATGGTGGTAATTTTGTAACCTCCCTCATGTCTACATGAATTTCAAAGGCCCATGATCAGTGTGGATGATCATCTCCTTCCCCATAATATAATGCTTCCACTATTGGTATGCATGCATGATGGATTATGTTTCCTTCTCATAGATGAGGTATCTTTGAACAATAAGAGTTCTTCATAGTGATAGGCCATCTAATGTCCTAGCTGAGTGATGAGTGCATCAATCACATAGTCAAAGGCATTTGTCTCAATTCTAAAATGGTTTTTGTAGGTCTAACAATGTGCAGATTAGTGCAAAGTAGAGGTGGTATTTTATATCCTTGAACACTTTCAATTGTGTTTAGACTTGGAATACTTTTCTTTGGCTCCACTCTATTCATTTGACTCAAGGGAAAAGCTATATGAGAGAACCCTAACACAAACCTTCAGTATAAGTTAGCGATGTTGAAGAAGTCGTAGAGCTCTGAGAGTGTCAATAGGTCTGACCATTCCTGAATGAATTGGATCTTGGCTATGTATTCTTGCACCTCATTCTCACCCATGAAATATCTTAAATATTGAATTCTCTACATGCCAAATTAGAATTTCTCCATATTGGCATAAAAATTGTGTTATCAAAGGGTGTTCAAGACCTACTAAATGTGTTACAAATGTCCTTCCCAAGTTCTTTTGAAGATTGAGATTCCATCCAAATAAAAATCCACAAAAACATTGTGAAAAGCCACATGATATTATCCATCATCGCCACCTTTTCTAGGTTTTAGTTGTGGTGGAGTTGTAGACCTACAATCTCACTTCTTCCTCTACTTCAACTTATGCCCAATTTTGATAGTATATCGATAAGTGGCTCTAGATGAGGAGATACCAAGGAAATCCATTTCTATTTGGATGTACCTGTGTAGGCCACTACAATGCTTTAGAACTAGTTGCCACTTAGAGTCTATAGTGCCAATATTTGAGTACAACGTGTTGACAATATTATTGTACTCCAACACCATCTAGTCTCTCTCCTATCATAGAGTTGTCCATCTCATGTATTGGTTATAATAGTTCCCTTTAAGGTACAATTCGTCCTTGAGGGCATAAAAAAAGGTGATCCAAGGAGGTCTTGTATTAAATATCATAGATTCATGTTTTATATGTATCTACTATTAATATTCACAATCATATTTGACATGGGGAAGGGATTTTAGGAGTGCAAAGGTAATATTTTCATTGCTGGATTTTTTTTTGATAGAGTAATAACCCTCTAATGGATATAACCATTTATCCAAAGAATTTTCATCTATTTTTCCTTTCATAAGGGGATATCAATGTTAAATTATACCTAAAAGGTTGTCATACTTTGAAATTTCCACTTGTTGAAGGTGTTTCAGCTACCATTGGTAGCCATCGTAGGGTTTAGGTGAGATTGTCCATCATATCACTCCTCTATCTAATGAGTTATTCTTTGAGAAGCAACTTGATAAGATCTCCTACTCCATCATATATATTTTCTTCCACCATGGGAGGTTTCATGGCTTGGAGAGAATTATCATTCCTAGATGAAACTAGCTCAAGACCCAACTCTATGTACCTTGACCTTATTGGGGACATGCACTGAGAAATAAGAAGGAGAAAATTGCTTTAATAACATTGATCTGGGTTGCATAAGGAATGGAATGGTACATCCACTTCCTAGGGGCACAAATTTTGCATACATTGTTCATGTGAGTGGCACAATAGTTTGCTGGAAAGAATTATCTAAGGATTACAACATTTTGTTATGGACAAGGTATTTCATCACAGCCCCAAGCCCCATAATGGAGAAAAAAATCATTTAGGGCCTCCAATTGGCATGAAAGTTTAGGCCTTGAAAAACCATACAAAATTGCTAAGAAAATAGAGAATCATTGAGTATGTGGAAGAGTTGTGTGACAATTGATATCCACTTGGATTATTGCTCCAACCTTAGGAATCAATGGTCCTCATCGCGTCAAATTCCCTAATTAGATGTCCTTGTTGAGTGAGGATTTCACCAACAATGTAGTTAGAGTCATTTGTCTCAATCTCAAATGGTTGTTGTATGTCTAGTAGGGTGAGGAATAGTGCAAATTATTGGTGGTGTTTTAGATCCTCAAATTCTTTTTGTTGCAATTGAAACCAATAAAATATTACTTCAGCTACACCCTTGTTCACTGAACTTAAGGTACAAGTGATATGAGAGAACCCCAACATGAACCTTCGGTACAATTTAGCAAGGCCTAAGAAGACATGCATATTTGTTACATTCATCAAGGTTGGCCAATATTGGATATGATAGATCATAGCTAGGTCCACGTGCACCCCATGTTCATCCATGATGTATCCCAAATATTGAATTCACTACATGGAAAATAAATGCTTCTCCATATTAATGTACAACTTGTGTTGTCGTAGGCTACTCAAGACCTACTTAATGTGTTGTAAATGCTAAGGATGAGGATGTCATCCAAATATACAACCAAAAAGAGTTTATGAAAAGGAACAGGTTATCATCCATAATCCTCGTGAACATTGATGGAGCATTAGTCAAGCTAAAGGGCATGATCAAACACTCAAAAATGCCTTCTTTAGATTTGAAGGTTTCTTTCCATACATCGATTTTTTCAATTGGAACATGGTGGTAGCCTAACATTAGACCCACATTAATAAATAACTTGGCACCCATAATATAATTAATAATATTGTCAATCTAGGGGGATCAAATATCTACTCTTGATATTGAGTTTGTTCAAGGGTTGTGTAATCAATACATAGTCTCCATGTCCCATCCTTCTTTTGCAAACAACATAATTATGCTTCCGAAGGGTGAGTAGCTCAGTCAAATGTGTCCCTTTTGGATGAGATCATGAATCTAATTTTTTATTTCCTCATTCTACAAGCCCGAGTTCCTATATATTTGGGTATTAGGTAAAGGAGAAGCATGTATTAAGTCAGTAGAGTATTTAGCCTAGTAGTGTAGAGACAACCTCATAGTCTAATCAAATATATATTTGTATACTTCTACAATCTTGTCCACCTACTATTGTTGTGTAGAGAGCCTTATGATAAAGCTATGGTGGTTTTAGTGACCTTCCTTTTACCTTCTCACCAAACCATGAAGTGGACAAACTTTGAAGTTTGATAGATTATCTTTTGACATTGTTTTGTTAAGATTAATGAAATTAAGCTAGTTGGAACTACTACTTGTACACTATGTGAGAGGAACAATGACATTATAGGGACGTGATTCATAAAAAACATGACATTTCTGATGAACTATTTTATTACCATATAATTGGGAACAATATAGATAATCATTAGATTATCAACTCAGGGCATTAATGTTTGTGAAATATCATGCATAGTATATGCAAGACTAAATGTTTTATTTAGTTAGTTGGAAAATTCTAATATTCTTTTGATATATGAAAGGAAATTACATCACTACACTAAAAATGGCCAAAGTTAACTCATTCACTCTTGGCAACAATCACGTACTTTAACATCGATCATGCTAACTTTTTTGACACCAAGAAATCACCAGGAAAGGTAACCTTGTTGTCATCAAGAAATCACCAAGCGTGATTTGGGCACTTCCTATTTCCATAAATAATTAGTCTCGTTGTTGGATAACTTGGATAGAAACCAGTCTATGAATTTAAATGCTTTTGTAGAAAGGAAATAAACCGTGCTTTGGAATAAAAATTATTCAAATTGCAAAATTGATAAACACACTTATTCTGTGACTATATGAACTAGATTCTAAAGCTTATGATTTCAAGTCTAATGTATGGATCCTCTTAGAGTGAAACCATCAATGACCTAGTCTTGTGATAAAACTTCTTTTGTTCTGTTATTAGACTTGTAACTATTAGTGGTTCCAAATCTAAATTAAATAACAAATTTATATAGCCAAGAATTCTATATGAAATGAAACAAATAAAATCCGAGATGGAAACTAATGCTAGGAATGAAAATAAACAAAATTGAAACTAGAACACACATCTATAATATACACAAAAAAATACAAAGTGCCTCATCTTGGAGTGGCTCCCCTACATGGGTTTTCCCCTATTCCCATCTATGAAATCAAATCGACAAACACTATGTGGAAATCACGCACAAGAAAAATAATATCAATTGGATATATTATTGACAGAAAAATATTAAAATACTAACAAAAGAGCTTGTTGTTTTTAGTGTATTCCCCCCTTTTGCATAAGTGAATGACTATTTTTATATATGGAATGCTTGAAACATAGACACAAAAAATATTAATGAGGAGTTATTAAAAACATATTGGAGTCAAAGTTGTTGGAATGGATTTCTAAAATGAATAATGAAGACAAACATATATGTTTTGAGTATTCTTCCTTTATAAAACGTTGTTTTAGTTCTTTCCCATTAATGTTTTGAGTATTCTTCCTTTATAAAATGTTGTTGTAGTTCTTTCCCATTAATGTTTTCAGTAGTAATCTTCTAATTGTTGTTTACTTGATATTGGGTGTTGAAATCCATGGAATATTTCATTAATGAAATTCCAATGCAAATATTTCTCCTGGTTCCACGAAGCCCCTTTTGCATTGATGAGTTGAGGTTCCATATAAATAATGATGTATGGTTCCATAATAAGAATTCACTCTTGTAACTTTGGATATGTTGAAATCATCATTTATATTTTTCTTAAACGATTTTACTTTCTAGGATATGTAAGATATCAAACAATTGTATTGCATCTATGTGCCAACTTCATCATATATTCATAAAATGCTCACACTAGAGGCTTGGATTTAGAAGGCAAGCAATTTGTCTTTTATATTGCCTAGAAAATGAGCAATGTCAAAATGTCAACTTATGAACGTGTAACAACTTGTCCACATGTTAGCCATTACTTTAAAAGAAAATATAAAATATTCTAATTCTTCTCAATGTTAATCATAATTCGGTGAAGTACTAATAAATGTAACTGGAAGTACAAATAAATGTTAATCCCACATACAATCATTAAAATGGGAAAAAACAGGGTTACAAGTGAACATAAAGGAATTAAAAATATGGAAAATAAGATGTTGAAATATAGTAATTTTGTGACTCACAATCCCCCCCAAATTAAATATGTTGCATGCCCTCTTGCAACCATCTACCTATATATCAATCAGGTTATAAGGACACATGTTGATGTGATGAATGTGCATATCTTAGGCATCTACAACTTTAACTATAATAAAGGCCTCCCATAGATCCATTGGCCATGACCATTTTTAGGTGTGCTTGGGGTTCTAGACATTTCCCTCCATTGATGTAACTATGCTCATTACATCTACATAGGAAGAGTCCTCCCATGTTCAAACTGATATAGATAGAGAAACCAATTTTTTTTATTAGATCCATCATGTTCAATAGCTTGTTCATGATATCATATAAAAATCTAGTGCCAAGTATAAGCAATGACATGACCAACATTGGGTTTCACACAAGTTTCAAGTTGATGATAAGGTGTAGTTGCATTTGTAGAAAGAGAATCTTGCAGGCCCCCATAGGAAGCTCAAACCACTTAGATATGAGCCTTAGAACATCATAAACATTGTCGGTGATAATTGTTTTGAATTGAGTATTTCCACTTGGCTTGTACTTAATATTTAATGTGGAGCTGCTTTGACCATATTGTCCACCTCTATTAGACACCTTAGAGGTGTATGAGTATTTGGCCCTTATAAACTCAATCCTAAATTCATTGAATTAGTATATATTGGATCAAATCATAGACACATGGTGAAGGGAACTTTCTACTAAAACATTCAATTTTATTGAGTTGTCAAAGCATGCTAGCTTTCTCACTAGGGAAATGGCTAATGAGGGGTCATATTTAATAGAAGTTTCCCCATGTGATGGAAGCACTTAATGCAATGGTGGCCATTTCTTCTTGAGAGGAGATGATTGATTTAGGTGGATATCAATGGCCACCCACCTTTTCCACTAATTCATAATGGACAGTTCCCTATCTTGCCAATTTTCTCATGTTTTCTAGATCTTGAACTTTCAACATGTTTTTGAGGCTCCAAACAATTTTTTTTGGCCCTTTGATGGATAGGATTGCACTGGAATTCATAATACTTGGATAATATTAGAAATATATTCTCATTGAGATCCTTCCAATGGGATATTGTGTTCCCCAAGATGAGTTCATACATGGAAACTATGACCTTGAGAAATTAACAAATGAAAACTATAATCCTTAAGATCACATTCCTTTTTTCCACTTCATGTCTGAAGGTTAGGGTTTCATATATTTAGGTTTTTTTTGGCCTCTTATGGTTTATTTATTTATGTTTAAAAAGCTATTTAAAACCTTTTAATAAGAAATTTGTAAATAAAATTTATTAATTATTTTAATTAACTTAATCATTTATAAATTTATTTTATTTTATTTTATTAATTTTTGATTATAAATATGCCAAATATTTTATTTTAATTAATTAATATTATAATATAATTATATTTTATAAAAAATCTATCAAATTCAAACCCTTTGTATATATCAAAAAACTACATATTATTTTTATTTTTATAATATATTATAATTTTAATATACTATTTTAATATTATATATTATTTTAATTAATATATAATATATATTATATATATATATATATATATATATTTTGCCAATCTTCTCTCAGATGACATCACCCTAGAGGAAATACCGTATGGAATTCATTTGGAGCCCCAACGAATCTGGTTGGGGTATTACCCCTAAGATGACGTGAGCTCACTCACATATCATTAAATGAAGCTCAACAAAAACCATATAATATAACAAGTAGGCTGTCATATAACATAAAGGGTAGCCATGGTGTAGTGTACAGGGTCCCATACTCCACCCACATGCCCCCCTCATCGACCTCTCCTTAGTATCATAAATATGCACTCCATGTATTATTTCACACATTTGTATTAAAATATTACCATCATATGTGCATTCACATTCTCCCCCCCCTTAATTATTATTTTTTATTAGCTTTGTTTTCTCTTATTTATTATATATAATATTTTTAATATTTTTAATTTATCAAAGTTAAAGGTAAAATATACCAAACTGAATATGCCCATAATTTTAATAAACATAACTCAACCAATTTTGGAAACCAATTTTGGAACCCAATTTTGAGAGGCAATATCTCGAGATATACTACACCAAATTAGGCATAGTTAGAAAGATATTTTAGAGGAGAATAATGTGGTAGTTGTCATAGGACAAAATATGGCCATTTACTAATTAGCAGAAGTTAAGGGTGAAAATTTGCGACTAATTTTTTTTTTTGAGTTTGTTTTGGGGAAATTAGACTTACAAATAGGTTTTGCTTTATATATTCATCCTAGATTACTCATTGGCTAGAGAAATCTCAACATGGAGAAGTGGAAAGAAACAATTTTTCTTTTAATTATTTTTTATATTAAATTTTTAACTATAATGTTGTTTTAATGAGAAGTATTTCGTTAATGCAATTATACTACTGATTTTGAATTCATTACGTTTGAATTTAGATATGTGCGCAATAGAGATCCGATAACTATTTATCAAATATCTATATGTACATATTGGTTTAAATTAGTAGAAAATCTTAGAAGTATTTCCGTGATATGTTAATTCCATTATATTGTAAGTTCAAGCTGGTCCAAATTTCATTATATTGCTCTTGATTGGGAGGAGATATACATATTTTGCTAATCAAGATAGATTAGATTTATTTTTGTTGTTTCAATCCTAGATTATTGCATTTAGATTGATTCATTGCATTTTTTAGAAGTTCCCTTTCTTACGAGCAACCTCAATGGTGGCTTAGTTGAGCCCTTATGTTAGCTTAAAGATTTTTTTCTTTCAAGCATGCTACAAGGGGGTAAGTTTAATCTCTCTTCTTGTTGATAAGTATTTGGAAATATCACAAATTAGTAGGGAGAGTGAGGGGTAACTGGAACCCATTTAACCAATCAGAATCACCATCGTAAACAGATAAGGGCATAATTGGGGTGCTAACCAAGTGATCTCTCCAATATTTCTTATGGCCATTTATGACCATCAAGAAAACCTTCACATAGTCTAACAAGTAATGCTTGAGTCATGGAACTCTATGGTCCAATATGGTAATGGTTTGACCAAAACAATTCCCGCATCTAATACTTATAATTAACACCAATTGAGTTTGTGAGATTAAACAAAAACATAATGTTGTAGAAAAAATACATGAAAAACATCATGAGTTTTATGCAAGAAGGAGAGAAGTACAAGATAATAGGAAACTAGTCCAATTTTCTCTTTGATCCTAAAAGGTCCTATAAATTGGGGTGACAACTTCGTCCTGTTTCCAAATCAAATGGTTATCTTGTTGGGTCATATTCAAATAAAAAATTGGTACCCAAATTCATAATTTTGATTGTTCTATGAGAATCAACATAACTCTTTTTTCAATCTCACACTTCCTTTAATATCTGTTGAATCTAAATCACTTGCTACTCCATTTCTTGTACTAATTCAGGCCCTACTATTACCCTATCCTCCAACCTTTCCCAACCTAATGGTGTCCTGCATGGCCTCCCATAGCTAACTTGATAAAGAGGCATATTAATTGAATTGTGGTAATTGTTATTGTAGGAAAACTTTACTAATGGTACACATTTTTCCCATAGATTCTAATAGAGCTTCATAACTTCTTGGGCCTTGTTAATTTTTATTGAATATTCTTGTTGGGGTTCTGTTATACCGCTTGGCCCTTAAGTCAATTTACTAAGGGTAGAGCAATTTTTTTTTTTTTTTTTGTGGTTTGAGTCAAAATAGAAGGAATTCAATGAATTGAAACACTTCCTTTGCTTTGCACCAGTCCTCACCTTGCCAAACCTACAAGCTTTTGAGATTGAGATTGATGCCTCCAACTATGCTATTGGTGTAGACCTCATTCAATAAGGATGTCTGCTAGCTTATCATAGTGAGGCACTCTCTGATATTATCTGGAGATACCCCACCTATAATAAGGAGATATATTTCATCATGGAGGCCTGCTAGCAATGGAAATATTATATTTTAAGGAATGATATGATCATTTACATGGATCATAGATCTCTTCACTTTTTGTAGACACAAGTGAAGTTGCAGAGTGATCATCATAGAAAATAGTACATGTACCTGCAACAATTCCATTGGAACATTAAATACAAGAAGGGTAGCACCAATAAAATCATATATTGCTTTAATAGACCCCAAGTTGTGGCAATGACGACCGTTCTCAACTCTTGTGGGCATCAACTCTATATGCCCACAACTATGTAACAATTACTTAGAATTCACTGCCGCATACTAGACATTGATGGTAGGCAAGCAAGTTTGAGAATTCCACCTCCAGGATGCACTGTTGCGCTACATGGGACACATTTGTGTTCCTTCAAGCTATTGTTCCAAGATGATTTGGAAGGAAAATTACAATTAGGTAGTAGGGAGTTGTAGTTTGGAGAAGACAAAGGAAAAATGCAGAAGTATTATTATTGACTGAAACTTCGATAGGATGTTTGAAAGTATATCAAGTCTTACACTCCCTGCACCATTTCTAAACTAACCATTAAGAACAAAGGCCTATAAACCCTTCTTCCTACTCCTAACTAGCCTTGGGCATCCATCTTGATGGACTATCTGCCTGGCCTTCCTTCTACTAAGAATCATAATGATTGTGTTTTGGTGGTTTTCGATAGATTTTCTAAGCTGGCCATCTCGACTGCTTGCAAAAAGGGTATCACAATAGAAGCCATTGCTAAGATATTATTGGAAAAAGCATTCGTAAAGTTAGGATCCCAAAGACCATCATATTATATTGGGATAGTAGGTTCCTAAGTGCATTATAGTTGATCCTCTAGTCATAGTTGGACACCAAGCTTACCAAATAAATGGCCTTCATCCCACAGGCTGATGGCCAAACAAAGGTCGTCAATAGGATGATCATGCACATTTTTCACATGTAAAATGCCAAGCATCCATGCACATGGGATGAGAGTCTCCCTTATTCTAGCATTGCTACAACATGCTCTCCATAACTCAACTAGCCATAGCCCCTTTTAGGTGGGCCTGAGATTTCAACCATTAGGTCCTATTGATGTCGCATTGCCCCTTGAAACCACATAAGTAGAATGTAGAAATTCTGCAAATTCTCTACAAATCTACCTCTAAGATCATGTAGAAAATATAACTGTAGATTAAGTTGATAATGCAATATACCAAAGAAAAATACTATAATCTACTTCTACAATCAAACTTGCGGAAGCTTAATAGATTTGAGCAAGATCAAGCAGAACACATATAGCCAGAAGAAGAATCAACGCACATGAAACACAGAAGAATACTTTGGGGAAAGCCTCAACTAAAAACCCCGTTATCTGTATTATCATACAAGGTGGAAATATATTAGAATAATACAAAGCCTTAGCTTTCACAGCTAGCCAACTCTCAGTACAATCCTCCTAGATTCTCATAGGCAAACAAGGCTTCTCACAAACCTTCTCCTCTGCCCTCCAAGCCTCCTATTTCCTTGTGCAGTCTCTTTGGGTGATCCTCCTGTTACCAAGTGTAACATTGATCACTCACTCTGATCTCACACCCTGTAAAACTGCACAATCCTCAAGGAACCTTACCTTGACTGCATGGATGAGTTTCCTTTATAGGAAAACACATGCAACTGATAGTAACATGTCCTTGACATTTAGCTCAACTGGTTCTTTCTCTGAATAGACATGCATGAGTTTCTGATGAGGGAATCTTCAATTATCTGGAGTACACTGGTTGAGTGCATGCATGCATCAACTGACTGATAACTCACAATTAGTTCCTCAAACTATTTGTAAGTAATTTAACTGGACATAACTCAATTAAATAAGCTAACTAATTTCAACTCAAATATAACTCAATCTTATCTCCTTAATTAAGGGATAATCTCCTTAATTTAAGGGATAATTGTTGCATGACTTCAAAAATACTTCTAACTTGAATTTCTCCAAATAATTAATCCAAGATGATTTAATTAATTATTTTTCATGCGGCTGGTGAGACTAAATTCAAATTTAATTCACAATTTTAATTCAAGGGCAAATTAAAATTGGAATATTTTGGATTCTATTTTTATCATTTCCTGTTGTTATTTTCAACATAGTATTTGTACATGTTCAATCTAATGTTTTCAAAGCTACCAAGTTGATTAAAATGAATTCATCACATCCACCAAAATGTCCATGATATCTTGCAAAAAGCCAATACTAAGTATAAATAATGCGATGATCAACACCGGGTGCCACACAAGTTTCAAGTGGGAGACAAGGTTTTCTTGCATTTTCCAAAGGAATGCCTTGCAAGGGCCCATCGAAAACTTTGAAAACTCTTCTATAGACCTTACACCATCACCAAGAATATAGGTGACAACCTGTTTGAGCTAAGTATCCCCCCATTCCTTGGTCTACACCCAATGTTCAATGTGGATCGCCTTCGACTATACTTTCCATGATTGTTGGACACATCCCAAATTGCAAAGTATCTGACATTAAAAAATATCAACCTAGATTGCATTGAACAAGCCACAATTGATTAGATAATGGACACATATTAAGAGAACTCACCAACAAAGGGTCCAACTGTATCGAGTTTTCAAAGTAGTCCAGCTCTTGCACCAAGGCAAGTGGCTCACTAGGGGCCAAGTTTAGTAGAAGTTTCCCCATCTCATGAAGGCACTCAACAAAATGGAGACCATTGCTTCCTATGGGGGGAGGATTGATCTAGGTGGATATTGATGGCGACCAACCTATTCTAGTGACTCACAACATTATATTTTTGTTTTGGAAATTTTTAGTTCTTGAACTTACATAGTTGTTTTGAGGCCCTAAATGATTTTTTTGAGGGAAATAGGTTTATAAAATTCTAGACTACATCGGTTCATAAAGCTGAATAACCACATCAACATTTACATCAATTAAAATAATTTTACATTTTATTGTTGTTACAGTTTAATAATCTCCACCTTGACAACAATTTTCTTAATGCCTCGCTAAAGTATTCTCACCTTTTCTACAAACCAAGAGAAGTAAGACACCATCACAACTTATCTATCACCATTGGTTTTATAAATATGTCTGCATAGTTTTCTTGAGTGTGGACCTTTATGAGATCTATTCCACTTCCATCGATAACCTATCTTAGAAAATGGTACTTTAAGTAAATATGTTTAGTCTTGATACGATAAACTAGATTTGTATCCAAATGTAGTGCACTTTGACTATCACATAATACAATTATTCTATTCTACTCTCTCCCAAGTTCACCTAGAAGTCCCTTCAACCAAATTGCCTCTTTGCAAGCATGTGAGACAATAATGTATTCTTCCTTTGTGGTGGATAATGCATTTTTTTCTTGAAGCCTTGACATCCAACTGATGGATCCCCCTATAAGAGTAAATACATATCCTAAAGTGGTTCTCCTCGTATCCAGATCACTATGAAAATACGAGTCAACATATCCAGAGACATAATCTTTACAACCATTAAAGCTGTTACAATAATCAGTGGTGCCTCTTAGATAATGAAGCACCCATTTCACTCTAGCCCAATGCTCTTTTCATAGATTTTCCATGAACTTGATGATAACACCCACTGCACGTGAAAAATCATGTCTAGTACAAACCATCACCATACATAATACTTCCTACTACATTATCATACAAGACACAAGACATAGACTCCTTTTCTTCTTCATCACTAGGACATAAGCATAAAGAAAGCTTAAAATGGTAAAAGAAATAGATATTAACTAGTGTCACATCATTCATCCCAAACTTGTCAAGTATTTTCTCTACAGACTTCTACCTTGATAACCTAAGCTTACTTTTTTTTTAGATCTTAGGCTTTTGTGATCCATAATGTAATAAGCAAGTCTTTTGGATTAATCACATCAATATTATTTGGTCGACGTTTCAAACCAACTAATGTGGTTCATCCTTAGGAAAAAGGTGAAAAAATCCATAGATGATAATGAATATATAGCAAGGATGCATCCGAGTCCAGAATTAGCCGTTAGGAATTAGTTATTTAATTAATAAAATAACATTTTTTTTAAATTCTAGCTAAAAACTAGCTGTTAATTGTTTATTTATTAATAATATTAAATTATTATATATTATCTATTATAATAACCATTTTATTTAATAAAAGGACCAAAGTCAAATAAACATAAACATATTAATATAAATAGTAAAAATTAACCCTTTTTATATTTCATAACTAAATAAATAAACAGAATAATAAAAATATAATTTAATATTTATTAATTGTTTATACCTATATGAATTATTCATTAATAATACTACTATTATTATATATTATGTATTATTTTATATAAAAGAAATTATAATCACATAATTATAAATAAATTCATAAGGGGTCACAACTTCTAAAAAAGAATAAGGGAGAATCAAGATGAAAGAGATGAAATCCATCTCTTACTCAATTTCCACCCATCATCTCTATTGAGATTGATATCATGTTTCTCAATCTCAATAGCCTTTCTTAGATTCTTATGGTGGAAGTGATCAACCCTGACAATGACCTTCACATCCTCAATGCATACATGGTGCTTATATTTCTTTGCATGCTCCATAAGAGATGATGGGTGAGACTAGTTGTGCCTAATGTTTGCTGCATGCTCTTGGATTCTTTGTTTAATAGTGTGGCTAGTCTCCCCATTGTAGGGAACCCCATAGGAACATGGGATCAAGTAGAATCCTTTCATGTTCTTGGAGTCAATAGGGTCTTTAACAGATCTCAGATAATTTCTAATGTTATTTAAATCCCCAATATTTGTTTTGCAACTCCTAGATCCTTCATATCAAATATCTTAGCCATTTGAGCCTTCAACCTATTTATCTCTTCCCTGATTTTACTTGCAATGAGTATATCATCAACATACAACACTAACATAATGAATATTCCATTCACAAATTTAAAGTACACACAATGACATACTCACTTCTAATATAATTCTGGCTCATCATGAATACATCAAACTTCTCGTCTTATTTCCTAGGTGGTTACTTTAGGCCATATAATGATTTCTTGAGCTTGCAAACTAATCTTCTATTGTGATGTTGCACAAAACCTATTGGATGTTCCATATAAATATCCTTATTGAAATCTCCATGCAAGAATGTTTTTAACATCTATTTGTTCGTATTGCAAATCAAGCAAAGCAACTAGTGATAACACAATGTAGATATAAACAAGTTTAACAACTAACTAAAAGGTTCATGGAAATCTATACTTTCCATCTAAGAATAACCTTTTGCAACCAGCCTAGCCTTATACCTGTCAAGATTACCATCAATGCCTCTTTTCAATTTGAAGACCATTAAAAACATGTTTGATTATGCTAAAGATTTAATTGACACAAAAAATCACAAAGGAGTATACTCTATTCCTGTTCATGTGGGAAAGAATATATAGGTGAAACAGGGAGATATGTGGGCATATGGTTAAAAGAACACGTAAATGATATTGCAAGGAATAGGAAGGAAAAATCAACCCTAGCAGAGCAAGCATGTTCCTCCTCACACTACATTTGCATGGAACATGAAAAATTAATTCACAAAGAGGACAATTATTTACAAAGAAGGGTGAAAGAAGCCATTGAAATTGAGAAATCATCCAACACTATGAACAAAGATGACGATCTAAAGCTAAGTAATTGCTGGAAACCCTTATTAAAAACAAAAACAAAAACAAATAATAATTAATTATTAATAAGCATTCATATATAAATATTATTATTAATCCTAATCATAATTAATAACCTACCTTATTTAAATTACTCATTTAAATATAATTAATTAAATTCTGCATAAATTAACCATCATTAATAACATTAAATTAAAAGTAATAAAAAGATATTTTAATCTTTTATAATCATTTAATTTTAGATGATATATATTTTTAATTTAATCATTAAATAATAACTAAACATTCAAAACATTATATAAACAATATATATTAATAACCAAAAAATTGAAATAAACCATAAGTTAAATACTCATTAAATTATAATCATTAATCATATAAAAAGTTGACAATAACATTTCTCTCAATAACTATTAACTATTAATTGCTCTATGCATTCACGCTCTCTCTTCTCAAAATGCAAATTAAATTGCTCTAATGATGGACCCAGTTAGTCCGAAACATTGGTTATAAAAGGATAACAAGTTTTTTCCACAAATATTTTTTAAATTCAGCCAACTTGTATGGATTCACTCTTTAACACAATTATAAATTAAATTATATTTTTTTTACTTTCAATTACTTTATTTCTTATTTTTAGATGCAACATCTCAACTCTGAATTGAGTAATGAAGGAATTACACAGTCCAAATTGGAAAGAAATTATAGGAAAATTAGAATTTTTTTAGCTTTAATTACTTTATCTCTATATAAAATTTGATGTATAACAAGCCTAGATTCATCTTAATTGATGTATCAAGTCCTGAAAAGTACTGAATCTTTCGAGGTGTATATTGTTCTTCAAGTTTTGTGTTAAAAAAAGATGTTTAGACCTCAAGAGATTTGATCCCTCTCGACTCTTGATAGATCTAGATTAAGGTGGATCTAAATTTGTTTTTATAAAAGATGTATTATAAAGAAAGTATTGCTATTTATTAAAAATGGATTGATGAATATTAACATGTAACAACCATTTAATTTATATAACTATAGTAATGTTAATATTATTGAATATAATTCGAAAATCACATATATGCATGTATAATTAATATGAATAGAAAGAAATATTCCTTATATTTCTTTTTCCCACCACGTTAAAGGATCAACAAAATACTAAAACTATTACCAAACTTTGCTCTATGATTCTTTGATAAAATCATTTAGTTTTCTATTTTGTTTCCAATATATATATGTTTTTACTTTGTATATAAAAACTAACCTAGAATGGACCCACAATAGGGAAGAACTTAACAAGTCTTTCACACATCTGAACTCTATTTCTCCCAAAATAAAATTTACTATGGAGCTCAAGGAAAACAATAGCATCCCATTCTTGGACGTTCTTATCATTAGAAAAATGGAAGACTCTTTAAGACATAAGGTCTTTAGGAAATCCACTCACACAAAAAGCTACCTCCACACTGACTCCTACCACCATCCATCCCAAGAGTTTGGGGTGCTTAACATTCTTTCCATTAGGGCCTTTCGAATCTCTGACTTTGAACATATTAAGGAAGAGAAGGAACAATTATCTTCGGTGTTTAAGAGTATAGGCTACAAAAGATAAGGAAATTAAGATAGCCTTAGAGAGAGCAGAAAGGAGGGTGTTATCTAAAATACCTAAGGCCCAAGACCCTAACCAATGTGGTAGAGTTTTCCTACCATATATCCAAGGAGTAACATATAAGATTTCCAAAATCCTAAGAAGGAAAGACATAGTCACTCAGTTCTCAGCACCTGGAACAATTAAGCAGGGTATGAGGTTTGTCAAAGATGATATTGATAGGCGAAAACTTAAGGAAGTTCACAAAATTGTTTGTTCTTGTGGAAAACGTTACATTGGTGAAACAGGTCATTCTTTGCAAAAAACACTGAAAGAGCATGGAGTAGATATCAAGAATGGAATATCTCGTACTTCAGCACTTGCAGAGCATTCCTAAAAAACAAAACATCATGTTTGTTTGGAAAACGCCTCAATCATCGCAAGGGAAGAGCATCATCAAAGAGGGAAGACTAGGAGGCTCTTGAGATTATAAAACACCCCCAAAATCTCAATCGGGACAATGGTATCGAGATCAGTGGTAGTTGGCTCCCCTTAATCAAAAGCTTAGAACCTCCAAAAACTTCCCAGGTAATGAGGTATTTTTTTTATTTATAAATATTCATATGAATTAAAATAGATATTAGGATTATGGTTTATAA